>CM076582.1:1182231050-1182304502 GCA_034641835.2 Pinus albicaulis
TATTTACTTAGTTATTTTTTGTTAAAAACTTTCAATTGTAAGATGACATGGCCATATTGTGCATGTCGTTTCTTTGCAATAAAAGGTCAACATTAACAATAGTACACAATGGCAGCTAGGGGAGTTACTTTATTTACTTAGTTATTTTTTGTTAAAAACTTTCAATTGTGAGATGACATGCACAATATTAACAATAGTACACAATAGCTGCTAGGGGAGCTACTTTATTTACTTAGTTATTTTTTGTTAAAAACTTTCAATTGTGAGATGACATGGCCATATTGTGCATGTCGTTTCTTTGCAATAAAAGGTCAACATTAACAATAGTACACAATGGCAGCTAGGGGAGTTACTTTATTTACTTAGTTATTTTTTGTTAAAAATAAAGTTACTTAATTTACTTAGATATTTTTGGTTTGAATTAGTAATCATTTTAGTTTAATATTAATACATTTTCACTAAATTCTTATTATTGATATTAATTCCTTATTAAAGTGCTCAAGAAAACATTAACAATGGTGTACAGTAACAACTTGTGGTAGGTGTATTTATTTAGGTGTATTTTGTATGTTAATATTTTCTTAGATTAAGGAAGATAGTAAAATATATATAAATATTTAAAAATAGATTTATTTATTTACACTTTGTTCTAATCCATTTTGTATGAAAATACTTGCTTAGATTATGGTGGATAGTAAAAAATCTAAAAGTATTTAAAAAACACGGTATAATTATTGCAACTGCATCCAAAAAATATTGTAGAAAAATTGAGGCAATTATCACATGGCATTGTGTTGTGCAAAAGTTGCAGTCACAATAATTACACAATAACAACTAAATCAATGATATTGTAGATAAATAGTTTTAAATATTAAAAAAAATTAATCAAATTCAATCCATAATATTAAATTATAGAAAAACTGCAATTTATTTTGGTCAAAAATAAAGTACTACTCAATAGAAAGAAAAATCCAATGCTTATCCAAAGCTTAATACCTTGCCATAAATAATAAAAGTTTAATAACATTTGTGACATGATATTTTTTTGTGACATTGAAAAAAAAACATAACTTACTTTGCCATAAATTTCAATCTTTTATCTTAATTATCACTAAAAATATATTAGTGAATATTTAATAAACTTAAAATCTCTATTATCTATTTAATAATTAAAACCTTAATTTAAAACATAAAAAAACAAATCAATTAAAAAATATATACTATAAAAAAACCCAAAAAAATAAAAAATAAAAGGCTTACACTATGTGGATTCAATCACATTGATAAAATCACAGAGCAAAAACGACTCTAAAGAAATGAATACAATGCTTCTCTATAGCATCCTCGTAGAAGTCTGTTGATCTTTGAAGGAGATATGGTGATATAAAATTGTTAAGTTCTCTGAGAGAAGCTAGTGAGGGTAATTCCGAAAAAAATCAAGCTATGAAATGGTAAAAGTAAATATTAAGAAATTGGTAAGTTTTCTAAGAGAAGATCGTAAGGTAATTTTGAAAAGAAATCAAATTATGAAATGGTAAAAAGTAAATATGAAGCATCATATACTGATTAGTTCAATTTTTTTTATCTAGTTTATAGTATAAAAATAAGGTAATATTGAATAAACAATATGAAAAGAAATTAAATCAATTATTAAATTAGCTTATGATACTTAATATTTATAACTAAAATAAAATAAATTATTCACCAATTTCACATATCAGATTTCTAACAAAATTATAAATTAGATTAAAAAATTAAGTAAAAAATTTATATTTGTTACAACCCAACCCAACCCAACCCAACCCAACCCTTGCCCACTTGATCTTGTGCCTAAATATGCACACCTTTGTTTTCTCACCAAGAAAAAACAGAAACATTATGCTTAAGTCTTTATAGCTTTAAACGGTAGACATTGATCCAAGTAAAATGCTCTTATGAATGACCAAAATATACTCTGATTGAATTACTCACGAGTTTCATATTTCTAATTTCCAACAAACGTGTAAATTAAATTAAAAAATTTAAATCTATGTTACAACCCAACCCAAAGAGTGCCCACTTGAAAACATAGAATGGTAAAAAAAACTCGAGCTCGTGCCTAAATATGTACACTTTCGTTTTTTTTCACCCGAAAAATACAAACATTTTTACTGATATCAAATGTTTTACATCGCTTCAAAGTACAAGCAAACTGCTATTATGAATCACCAAAATATACCCTATGCTACACTTAAAAACAAAGCAAGTACCGACTGAGATTCATCGGACTGATGATAAAGATCTAAAGGAGATGGGATAAAAAAAGGAACAAAAGCTTGAAGCTGCGCCTGTGCCCTGGAAAGCACTAGTAACTCCCTTTCCATCATACGATGGATTCAAGACAGGTTTGCCTTACAGGTCTCAACACTCTTCAACTAGATGTTGCGCATTTTAGTTCGAAAGGCTCTCTTCGATCTCAACACATCTTCAGAGATCAGTACACCGGTTAACATCCTCTGTGGACACAATCTGAAATGATCTCGTCTCAACATCATCCTACTGCTCTGGTTCTTGTTTTCAAATAACCAGTGGCAACATAAGGCACTGAGGTGGGAAGGCATAGATAGTGCTCCTCTGCCTGCAATGCAAATCTGCAATGCCAAATCTTCAATGCCAGCAACTATCCACTAAACACGATGCTCAGAAGTTATGTGCATTTTCCTTCTAGTTATGCACATTCTCCTTCTAGTTTGATTCGCAGAGATTTAACAAATTGTAGAAACATTAAAGGTGATCATTATGTATAAATCAAAATTGAGCGGTTGTATAAATAAAGTTAGGCATGTTTCATTTTTAACTATTTATAATCTATGGCAGAACATTGCTCAATCGTCTAACAATGAATCTGACGGTCAACAATAGTACACAGTGTCAACTAGGAGAGTTGTTTTCAAATAAGAACACCTTAAAGCGTAATTATCTAATTTGTTTCTTTTTTCACCAATAAATTTTCAGAATAATAGAATAATAATTGGAGTGATTTTCGATGAGGAACATGTGTAAAAAATGGTACCAATGAATTACCTACCATGCTCGTGAAAAAAAAATTACCCACTATAATTCTAATGACACAAAATTTCAGTCGAAGTTTTTACAGAAGTTCGGTCGAACTTTTAATCAAATATGTCCGCTGGAAAATTCTGCATTTGGGCTGATTTTGCAAAAGGCTTTTTTTGAGCTTAACTTTCAAAGGACTCTTTTTGGGCTTAATATTCAAAAGACATTTTTTAGAGGTATTTTTTAAAGTGATATTTTTTTGGAGGCTTTTTGGGCTTAATTTTCAAAGGACATTTTTTTGGACGTATTTTGTTTTTAGAGACATTTTTTTAGAGGTTTTTGGGCTTAATTTTCAAAGTACATTTTTTGGAGGTATCTTTTAAAGTGACATTTTTTAAGAGGTTGGGCTTAATTTTCAATGGACATTTTTTTGGAGGTATTTGTAAAGTGACATTTTTTTAGAGTAAATGTTTTGGGTTGAAGTAAATATTTTATAATAATTTTTTAAAGTAAGTTTTTTTTCTAACTTTTTAAATGAATTTTTTGACTTATAAGGAAATATTCTTAGCTTCATTTCATTTTTAGAAAACATTTTTTTGGTAGAATTTTTAAAGTAAGTGTTTTGGGTTGAAGTATGTCTATTGTGCAAAAATTTTAAAATAAGTTTTTTTTTTTTTTTAATTAAATCTTTTGTGATGTTTTTTTTTAATTGAGTTTTTGTCTAAATTTTTGAAGAAATTTTTTTGAGTTTCATACTCAATTATCATGGGAAATCGAAGGAATTGCAAGAGAAAATATGATCGAACAGGAGACCTTGAGGAATATAGAAAACAAGGGAGAGAATATCGCAAAAAAAAAAGAGAAGAATGCTCAAATATTGAAATGGAAAATCAACCTCAACTAGAAGTTGAAGCAGATATATAAATGTAAATATTATAAATTTGATATTTAAATTTTGACTAGTGTATTGTGAAGCTTAATTTTTTTTTTTTTTTAATGAACTAATTTGAAAAATATTTGGCAATGTAAACAGAGAGAGATATTCTTCAAAACATTGATGATGAGATACAAAATTTTGAAAGAGAAAGTGAAAGAGATATTAAACCAATGATTGAAGATGGTGAAAATGTTGAAAAAAATTCAAGTGAAAAAATTGAATCACCAGGTATATATATATATATATATATATATATATATATATGTTGAATGTGTATTATTGAAATTATACATATTTATTAATTTAATTATTTATTGAATATGTAAACTTATTATGTACATTTAATTCTAATATGTACAGATGAAATCAATATCGATGATGAGATGTTAGAAAATGTTGACACTCACATATATGGAGGTAAAAAAGCTAACCATGTTATACAATATCGTGTTAATCGCATTATTGATTCGTTTTTCGTAAATTTCGATTGCAAATAGATGTAAATGATGAACTCGCTTGTTGGACAGTTATTTGTAGGCAACCATATAAAGATAGACTTGGAGAAAATGTTAAATAAATAATATATGAATATTGGATGAAAAATTCATGTGTTTCACCAAAAGCAATGGATGTGATGCGAAGACGAATAACACGAAATCAGTATGAAGAACATGCAAAACATTTCTTGGACACCACTCAGATAGAGTTGTTCAACAATTTCAAAGAAGAGAATCGTGAAATTGATGTCTCAATCAATGCTTTTGTGCAACAAAAACCATGGTATGTTAAACCTATCACTGTACGCGATACTTGTTGTTGTCGTTATCATGTGAAATTTCAGTTATATTATGACACATTCCTTAATTTTGGTAAAACATTTTGGAAAGATTCACCTCCTCCTTCCAATTTCATATATGTGGAAGAGAAAGCCATAAATTATTTTACTAAAATAAATGTATTGGTGGTAAAAAATGTGATGATTGTGGAAATTTGAATAAATTTCAAAACAAATATTGTACTGATATAAATGATCAATCATTGTCCAACATAAAAGTGAAATGGAACAGATATGAATATATACATACATCGATTGGTTCAAGTAGTACTACAAGTGCTAAAAGAATTGATTTACAAGAAGAATAAATTTTTGTGATAGATTTTTTGAAAAAATTTGAGGCAAAAATTTATAAATACACCAAGCATTCCCATAGAGCTCAATGGTAGGACTTGCATTTCAAAAAATCCCGTGAATTTTTTCCACCAAGGACCATTTTGTAAATAGTTGATTTTGCAGAGAACTACACATTTGTTCCACAAAAAGAAATTTAGAGTGAATACTATCATTCAGAGCAATTATCCATGCTTGTCCATATTCTATATAGACATGCTGAAAAAAATGTTGATCATATAGAAAGCACTAGTGAAAATCAGCATGTTATTAAAGAACATCACTTTTATATCAGTGACGATCGTACACATGATACATATTTTGTACAACATTGTTTTGAAAAGATTTATGACTCCTTGAATAGTCATGGAATAAACTTCAATGAACATTGGATATGGTCAGATGGATGCGCAGATCAATTCAAATCTTCACGATCATTCTTTTGGTTGTGTCGTCTTCATATGAAAACCCACATTAAACATTTTTGGAATTTCTTTGAGACTGGTCATGGAAAATGAGAACATAATAGTGTAGGGGCATGTATTAAATGATCACTTCGAAGATATCAAATGGACCACTTTGCAAACCGACTTGTCTCAGCTGAAGAAGTTGTTCAATGGTGCATCATTGCATTAAGCCATGAGACTAATCGATCAATGGAAGTACGAAGGTACATTCAATTTATTTTTTATTGGATTTCTAATTTTAAACAATACATTTATCACAATGATTATCTTTGATGGTATTTTGATATATTCTTCTTTGAATTTTCCATATATGTTTTTTTGGCATATTGGGGTCCAAGATGTAGATAGATCGATTGGAGATGACGCTGAAACAATAAAAGGGACTCAAAAGTTGCATTCATTTAAAACAAAGTTGTCCAAAATTGTGTTGCATTGGATAAAAGAAAATATTCTTGTTTTTTTCATGTTTGCATAGACAACACATGATCCAATGATATTTGTGAATTTTTTTTTTTAATGTAAAATATTGGCAACATACAAAACTAAATACAAAGGCGAGAATGTCTGCTGCAAGCTTTGAAGAAATGCAATCAGAGGAGACTACAATATTATCTGAAGGTGATCGTGTTTCTAATCTTGTTAGAGAAGTTAATATTTCAATTTCTTTCAAATGATAGAGATCTAGAAATAGATAATAAAATCAAGTACACATGTTAATTTTAAAGTTTATTTTGCATACTAATTATGATCTAAATTTAAATACATAATTTTGTTTTATTGTGCAGGAGATGTTTTTGTTGTAGTTGCACCTACTATCAACAATGAAAATGTGAAGTATTATTTGATGCATTTCACAGAACGAAAGATGAAATTACTGGAAAAATATGATCATAACGGGTTTACATATGACATAGGGTCTATTATACTGAAAGGCTATTTTTTCCAACAAACTCATCAAAGTGGGAATTTTGTTTACTTTCAAGACTATGAACGTGATGTCATAAGTTATCAATATAGTCACTTGGTGTGTGCAACATGCATAAATTTGATATAATTTCAATCAAAGAAAAATTGAAAATTAAGAAATGGAAAATGTCAAAATCCAATCATGATGTAATATTCCTAATTAGCTTTCATCTAGTTGGAATATTAATTTTTTCTTTGGTCATTAAGGTAGATGAATAAGAGGGTAGAGAGACCCATAAATATCTTTAATAGGAATAAAAACCACTTTCTAATGTGAATGTGGATCATCTTATCAGTTGAATAAAGCACCCTTAGGTTTGAATGGAGGCTAAAGCTGCCATGTGGATGGGGTCAAGGTTGACCAAATCAACAACGTTGTTATGGAGGTAGTGGAGAGTTATTGGAGTATCACGCAGTCATAGTGGGAGGGAGTCTCCATGAGAGTAACATCTTCAATGAGTGGGACCAAGGGTGAGGAGGCTCACAAAGCATATAAGGAAGGGAATGGCGGCCATAGAAGGAATTCTAATTATTGTTTATGTTTGGTCTTTTATGACTTTCTGCACGCTTCAGCTGTTTAGCGGAGCCTGTTGTGATGTTTAGCACAAGGGTGTTTCTGGGTTGAAATCCCACCCTCATCCTCGGGGGACTTCAAGTTCCCACTCAGGAGAGGTTTCCTTGAGCTTCATTCCACTATTCGGCATCAGGCCAAGCTTCACCCTTCATCAGCAGTGCAGTCTCCTTCAGGAATTACATTATTTTGCATGCCAGTTGCAGTGGAGGGTCAAGTACCCAAGTTTGTGAGTTGGTTTCCCAGTGAGGGGAGCAACCCCTCATCCGGAGGACCTATTGGGAGGTTCCTTGAGCTTCATGTCCACCATCCTACATCAGGTCAATATTCAACCATCTTCAACAGTGCAATTTCCTTCAGAAATTGCGTTGTTTTGCAGGGCAGTGGAGGGCTTAGTGCCCAAGTTTGTGAGTGTGTTTTCCAGTGAGGGCAACGGCCCTTCATCCAGAGGATATATTGGGAGGAGTTTCATCCATTTTTATATCAGATTATCCACCTCCCATCAGTCACCCAGTTGCAGTGCGTTATTCAGCCTTATGGCTACAACAGTTATATTGTGTATTTCCGGAAACCCCTTCTAGGTTGTCTTGGATTGGTGCTAGAAAGCCTAGATCTCTGATCCCGACATTTTATAAGCATTATATCAGCAGTTATATGTATTTTTAGTTTTACCCTGCAGTTATTCTCCATAGGACTACACAGTCATATGCCCTCTGACATTTCATGTAGCAGCAACATTTCACATTTCATGTACTAGGTCATTTGAGGCTTGTTTTGCCTAGATTTAGTGTCTTTTTCCTCAAGATCTTGCACTCATTTTGCTGCTATAATGTGTAATAAAATGGCTCTATGATCTGCTCCTACTGATGTATTTATATTTTACTGCATTTTCCAGTTTAATGTTCTATATTCCTGTTTTTCCTAATTTGGAATATTACAGTGGTATCAAAGCATAATCTTCGCTCAGCCTGTGAGACATCACATCTATGTCATCAGAATAATAACAACCTCTCACAGAAAGGGAGAAGTGGTACATCAATATAAGAATAAGGTTTGATTATACAAGCAACGATGAAGACAAAGGCAAGACTCCGATATTAGGAGAAATGGATGAAAAGGAGTTTCCAAAGCTTCTTCTCCAAACTATGCAAGATATTGCCAGAGAAATTAAGGAGATGAGGATGGAGAAACATAAAGAGACCCCGAGAAGGTTTCTACATTTAGAAAGCTCCAGCACTTCACATCACTGGGGTGAGCAACCAGTAATGCAGCAAGTTTCCCAATGCTACTCCTAGTACTGTTTGGTTTGGATGGCATCATGTTTGTGTAGTAGTTGGGCATGGCTACTCCTAGTACTGTTTGGTTTGGATGGCATCATGTTTGTGTTAGGACTGGCCTTGTTTTATAAAAAATATCTTCAATATTATAAAGCTAAAGTTAAATATTTGTGGTGAAGCAATAAGTCTCCCTGAATGCTGACCATGTTTCACTGATTAGGTTTCAGAGAATATGAAATTATGGATTGCATAGATGAGGAAAATGTGATTGGAAGTAGTGTATCAGGAAAAGTGTATAAGGACACACTCTGGAATGGAGAAATTGTGCCCATCGAGAGGCTATGGAATAGTGGAAATTCTGGAGGGTCCACCTCCTGCAATGATAATGTATTCAAGGAAAAAATTTAAACTTTGGGAAATATTAGGCATAAAAACATAGTGAAAATTTGGTGTTTTGTGTCAATTATGATTCTAATATTTTGGTATACGAGTACATGCCTAAAGGCTAATGCTAGTTTAGGGGATCTCCTTCATGTACCAAAATATGGTGACCTTAATTGACCTACACGTTACAAAATTGTAGTTGGAGATGGTTTGGATTATTTGCATCATGAATTTGTACCTCCTATCATCCATCGCGATGTGAAGCCCAAAAATATTCTGCTAGATATTGATTTTGGTGCTCATGTAGCTAATTTTGGACTTTCCAAGGTCCTTCAGAGCTGTGAGAAGGGAATCTATTTCATGTCTCCAATTTTTGTATCCTATGGTTATATAGCTACATGTACATAGAAAAAGGCATATGCACAAATTTATTTCCAATATAGACACGGTTTTAATTGAAAATAAAATTTGTTGACCTTGTCTCAACCCTGCCTAAAAATTTTAGATTGGTTTTAATAACTCCAGATTAATAGTATGAAGGATAAAACAAAATGTGCAAGATTTGACAACATAGCAAATTTAGGATCTATATATATCTTTGTTTATTTATTTACTTAGATCATTACCTTGGTCTCCTTGGATGCTGACCATGTTTCACATATTAGTTTTTAGAGAATATGAAATTCTGGGTTGCATAGACAAGGAAAATGTGATTGGAAGTGGTGGATCAGGAAAAGTGTACAAGGCCACAGTCGGGAATTGAGAAGCTGTGGCCATAAAGAGGTTGTGGAATAGTGGAAATATTGGAGGCTTCATCTCCTATCATGATAATAGAATCAAGTCATAAGTTGAAACTTTGGGAAAGATTAGGCATAAAAACTTAGTGAAACTATGGTGTTGTTGTGTCAATGATGATTCTAATATTTTGGTATATGAGTGCATGCATAATGGAAATTTGGGGCATGTCATTCATGGCCCCAAAGATGGTGACCTTAATTGTCCTACACGTTACAAAATTGTAGTTGGAGCAGCTAATGGTTTGGCTTATTTGCATCACGAATGTGTACCTCCTATCATCCATTGTGATGTGAATTCCAACAATATTCTTCTAGACATTGATTTTGGTGCTCGTGTCACTAATTTTTGACTTTCAAAGGTGCTTCATAGTTGTGATAAGGGAATCGATTTCATGTATACAATTGTTGGATCCTATTGTTATATAGCTCCAGGTATATAGACAAATACATACGAACAACTTTCTAGACACAATTTTAATTGAAAATAAAGTTTGTTCACATTGTCTAATGCCTCCCTAAAAATTATAAAATGGTTTTAATAACTCCATATGAACATGGTGAAAGATAAAACACCAGGTCCAAGATTTTGTAGCATACAAAATTTAGGACCTAGATATATACTTGTTTATTTATTTTTTATTTATTTACTTATTTCATTACTTTGGTTCTTTACGCTCAATAAAATTTTCATTCCACACTCTAACTTAAATGGCATTAGTTTCAAAACTTGAAGTGCGAGTCCTAGGTTCTCCTATGTTTCTAAAAGCACTTCCAACAACCGAGAAAGAATACTAAGAAGTACCAAGATCTAAAATTCTCTTATGATTCAAAGTGGAAATTTCATTTGAAATGTGTGGCTTCCATTCAATATAAAATTCAAAGGGCTCCTTATACTCTTAGCTTGTAGATTACCGAGTTGTAAAAGTAGTATATTTTCATGACCATTTAGTTATTTGACTTTTTTCGATATCATTTTAAGTTGGCCAATTTTAGGGTTCAAAGGTAATTTTGTGCTTATCAAGAACACTCATTCTCACCATGACATGAGAATCCTTACACAGGGTTTTAACAATTCATGAAAAGTTAATATCAACAATTTATAATGTTACCCTTTGAAATACATTAAAGTCTGGGCTTGAAACTTGGTAGCTTAGTATTTCAGATTGCATATTGCATATTTTGAATTAAGTATATTTTGAGAACCATGAATTTTTTTTGTTATAAGTTGTGATCATGACGTAATAGAACAATTTTTAGAACTTATATGAAGGTTGCGAAGCCAGAAAGGAATTCACCTGGGCATCTACCTTCAGTATGCGTTTTCATTATGAATTTTCATTTGTTCCATTAAGATGCATAGGAGCTACATAGGTTTTCCCTCCTCAATTTGGAATTTTGAAGCTTAATAAGTTCAATCTTTTGGATAATCATCTAACTGGCATTGTTCCTTCTCCTTTCAGTCTCAGTTTTTGCAAGTCAATTTTAATGGGAAATCGTGGGATTTTCAGTAACGATGGTCTTCAAGGGTTTAAATATTGTTCAGACATGGAGGATAACAAGAGAAAAAAGTGTAAAATTTGGGCTTGTTTTCTCCCAACACTGTTTGTTTTGGCTAGGGTCATTTTTGTGTTAGGAATCACTTTGTTCTATAGAAAATATCGTTAATACAATAAAGCTAAGGTTAAAAATTTTCAGTGAAGAAATAAGTCTCCCTATATGCTGACCACGTTTCGCCGATTAGGTTTTTAAGAATATGAAATTCTAGATTGCATAGACGAGGAAAATGTGATTGGAAGTGGTGGATCAGGAAATGTGTACAAGGCCACACTCGGGAATGGAGAAACTATGGCCATCAAGAGGATGTGGAATAGTGGAAATGTTGGAGGCTCCACCAACTATAATGATAATGGATTAAAGGAAGAAGTTGAAAATTTGGGTAATATTAGGCATAAAATGATAGCGAAACTCTAGTGTTGGTGTGCCAATGATGATTCTAATATTTTGGTATATGAGTACATGCTTAATGGTAGACTGGGGGATCTCCTTCATGTCCCCAAAAATGGTGACCTTAATTGGCCTACACGTTAAAAAATTTCAGTTGCGGAACCTCAAGGTTTGGCTTATTTTCATCATGACCGTGTACCTCCTATCATCCATCACAATGTGAAGTCCAATAATATTCTACTAGATGCTGATTTTGGTGCTTGTGTCGCTA
This sequence comes from Pinus albicaulis, assembly GCA_034641835.2. NCBI lineage: Eukaryota > Viridiplantae > Streptophyta > Pinopsida > Pinales > Pinaceae > Pinus > Pinus albicaulis. The sequence continues at coordinate 1,182,242,869 of CM076582.1, forward strand.
ATTTTGGACTTGCTAAGGTCCTTCAGAGCTATGAGAAGGGAATCAATTTCGTGTATGAAATTGTTGGATCCTATAGTTATATAGCTATAGGTACATATAAAAATACACATGCACAACTTTCTTTCCAATATAGAAATATTTTTAATTGAAATACATTTTTTTTTACCTTGTCTAATGCCTTCCTACAAATTATAAATTGGTTTTAATAACTCCATATTAACAATGTGAAGGTTAAAGGGACATGTGCAAGCTTTTGCAATATACAAAATTTAGGATCTAGATATATCCTTTCTTATTTATTTTTTATTTATTTACTTATTTCATTACTTTGGTTCTATAGGCCCAATAAAATATGCATTTCACACTCCAAATTGAATTGGATTAGTTTAAAAAATTGAACTATGAGTCCTAGGTTCTCCTGTGTTTCTAGAAACACTTCCAACAACTCAAAAATAATACTAAGAAGTACCAAGATCTAAAATTCTCCTATGATTTAGAGTGGAAATTTCATTTGAAATGTGTGGCTTCCATTCAATATGAACTTCAAAGGGCTCCTTAGACTGTTAGAGTATAGATTACCTAGACGTCAAAGTAGTATATTTTCATGACCATTTAGTTATTTGATTTTCATGATTCATTTAAGTTAGCCAGGTTTAGGGTTCAAAGGTAATTTTGTGCTTATCAAGCACACAAATTCTCACCATGACATGAGAATACTTACATAGCCTTTTTACAATTCATGAAAAGTTAATATCCACATTTTCTAATGTTACTCTATGAAAAACACTGAAATCTGGGCCTGAAACTTGGTAGCTTAGTATTTCAAATTGCATATTGCATATTTCAAATTAAGTATACTTTTAGAACCATGAACTTGTTTTGTTATAAGTTGTAATCATGACGTAATAGAATTATTTTTAGAACGTAGATGAAGGCTACAAAGCCACAAAGGAATTCATCTGTGCATTTATCTTCAGTACATAGGTCTGCATTGTGAATTTTCATTTGTTCCCTTAAGATGCATATGAGCTACATAGGGTTTCCATCCTCAATTAAAAAATTCGAAGCTTAATAGGTTCAATATTTTGGATAATCAACTAATTGGAATTGTTCCTTCTTCTTTCAGTCTCAGTTCTTACAAATCAAGTTTAATGGGAAATTTTGGGCTTTGCAGCAACGATGGTATTAAAGAATTTAAATCTTGTTCTCACGTCGAGGATGGCAGGATAAAAAAAAGTGTAACAGTTGGGCACGGTTGTTCCCATCACTATTTGGTTTCGTCGAGGTCATTTTTCTATTAGGAATGGCCTTGTTTTATAGACAATAAGGTCAATACAATAAAGGCAATGTAAAATATTTGTGGCGAAGGAATAAATCTCCCTTGATGTTGGCCACATTTCACTGATTATGTTTGAGAGAATATGAAATTATGGATTGCATAAATGAGGAAAATATGATTGGAAGTGGTGGATTAGGAAAAGTGTACAAGGCCAAACTGGGGAAGGGATAAACTATGGCCATGAAGGGAGTCTAGAATAGTGGAAACGTTGGAGGCTCGACATCTGCAATGGTAATGGATTCAAAAAATAATTTGAAACCTTGGGTAAAATGAGGCATAAAAACATAGTGAAACTCTGGTGTTGTTGTGTCAGTGATGATTCAAATATTTTGGTATACGAGTACATGCCTAATAGAATTTTGGGGGATCTCCTTCATGGCCCCAAAGTTGGTGACCTTAATTGGTCTTCACGATACAAAATTGCAGTTGGAGAAACTCAGGGTTTGGTTATTTTCATCATGATTGTGTACCTCCATTAGTCCATCTCTATGTGAAGTCCATTAATATGCTGCTAAATGCATATTTTGGTGTTTGTGTCGCTGATTTTGGCCTTGCCAAGGTCATTTAGAGTTGTGAGAAGGGAATCGATTTCATGTGTGCAATTGTTGGATCCTATGGTTATATAGCTCTAGATACTTATAAAAATAGATATGCATAACTTTATTTCCAATATAGACATTTTTTTAATTGAAAATAAAATTTCTTGACCTGTCTCAACCCTGCCTAAAAATTATAAATTGGTTTTCATAAGTCCAAATTAACATTGTGAAGGATAAAATACCAGGTGCGAGCTTTGGTAGAATGAAAAATTTAGGATCTAGAAAAATTGAAGTACAATTCCTAGGTGCTCATGTGTTTCTAGAAGGACTTCCAACTACCCAAAAAGAATACTAAGAAGTACCAAGATCTAAAATTTTCTTATGATTTAGAGTGCCAATTTCATTTGAAATGTGTTGCTTCCATTCAATATGAACTTTAAAGGGCTCCTTAGACTCTTAGAGTGTAACTTACCTAGCTGTCAAAGTAGTGTGTTTTCATGCCTATTTAGTTATTTGTTTTTTCTCAATATCATTTTAAGATGGCCAAGTCCAAGGTTCAAAGGTAATTCCATGCTTATCAAGCACACACATTCTCACCATGACATATCATAAAAATTTAATATCCATAACTTCTAATGTTACCCTTTCAAACACATTGAAGTCTAGGCCTCAAAATTTGGTAGCTTATTATTTCAGATTCAAATTTGCATATTTTAAATTAATTATATTTAGATAACCATGAATTAATTTTTTTAGAAGTTGTAATCATGACGTAATAGAATTATTTTTAGAACTTAGGTTGAGGCTGCGAAGCCACAAATAAATTCATCTGGGCATCTATCTTCAGTAAGCAGGCCTCCATTGTGAATTTTGATAGGGTTTCCCTTCTCAATTGGAAAATTTCTAGTTTAATATGTTCAATATTTCGTATAATAAACTCACTGGAATTGTTCCTTATACTTTCAATCTTAGTTTTTACAAGTCAAGTTTTATCAGAAATTATGGTATTTGCAACAATGATGGTCTTAATGCGTTTACATCATGTTCTGACATGGAGGAAAGCATGAGAAAAAAGTGTAACAGTTTGGCATCGCTACTGATCCCAACACTATTTTGATTGGCTGGTGTCATTTTTTTGTTAGGACTGGCCTTGTTTTAGAGACAATGTCGTCAATACAATAAACCTAAAATTAAATATTTATGGCGAAGAAATAATTCTCCCTAGATGCTAACCAAATTTCACCTCTTAGGTTTCAAAGAATATGAAATTATGGATTGCATAGATTAGGAAAATTTGATTGGAAGTGGCGGACCAGGAAAAATGTACAAGGTCACACTCAAGAATGGAGAAATTGTCGCCATAAATAGGTTGTGGAATAATGGAAATGCTGGAGGCTCCACCTCCTGCAATGATAATGGATTCAAGGCATAAGTTGAAACTTTGGGAAATATTAGGCATAAAATCATAGTGGGGCATGTTTTAGCCCATATGGAGCCTTTTTGAGTTTGAAAACAATTTTTTCATCATTCCCCAAGATGAATCCTTCCGGTTTTTCTATATATACTTCTTCTTCTAGGTATCCATTAAGGAAAGAAGATTTTACATCCATTTGATAAACTTTGAAATGTTTAAAACTTGAAAATTCAAGAACCATTCTTATCGCTTCAAGTATGGCTACTGGTGAAAATGTTTCTTCAAAGTCTATACCTTCTTGCTGGACATAACCTTTACAAACAAGTCTAGCTTTGTTTCTAATTACATTTCCATTTCATTTAACTTGTTTTTGAATATCCGTTTTGTCCCAATAATTTTTTTATCATGAGGCCTTAGAACTAATTCCCAAGTATTTTTCTTTTTAATTTGATCAAGTTCTTCATTCATGGCCTTAGTCCAACATTAATATTCACTATATTTATTCATATTTTGTGGGTCAATGGTGGATAATAGTGCTAGATAACTAGGAGATCCCACAAGTGTTCTTCTTGTTTCTACCCCAAATTCCTTTTCTCCCTGGATTTGAGATTCTGGATGATTCTTTTGAACATACCTAGATGGAGCATTTTCTTTATCAGATGTGTCTTCTTCAGATGCTTCATTAGTTTATTCTTCTATATCATTGTGATTTTATGTGGGAAAGAATTCATCATCATCATCATCCTCTTTTGTTGTTATTTCCTTATTGGGAGTTGTGCAAGCTTCATCAATCAAAACGTCAATACATTCAACAATTTTTCAAAGTCTCTTATTATAGCATTCGTATCCTTTACTTCTAGAAGAGTAACTAAGAAGTATTCCGTCATATTCTCTAGCTTCAAACTTACCGAGTTTTTCATCATTATTTTTTATGAAACATTTTCTTCCAAAAAATCTAAAGTGCTTAACAGTGGGAGTATTACCATATCAGAGTTCATAAGGAGTTTTATCACTATTCACATGAACATGGGACTTGTTTAGAATATTTACTGCAGTATGTGCAGCTTCACCCCAAAAGGTGTCAGGAGTTCCAGACTCATCAAGCATGGTACGAGCTATTTGTTGAACAGTTCTATTGATTCTTTATGCTACACCATTTTATGGAGGAGTTCCAACTACATAAAATTGTCTTTTTATGCCATATTGTTCATAGAAATCAAAGAATTTATCCAATATGTATTCTACTCCTCGATCAGATCTGATACATTTGATTTTTGGATCTAATTCGTTTTCAGCTAATAATTTGAACACCTTAAATTTATCAAATGCTTCATCTTTGCGTTTCAATAAACCAATCTAACACATTCTAGAAAAGTCATCAATGAATAAGATATAGTATTTTTCTCCATGAGGTGAATTTTTCTTTACAGGTCCACACAAATAAATATGTATAAGTTCAAGAGGCTTACTTGCTTATCCTTCTTTGGCGTTAAATTGAACTTTGGTTTTCTTACCAAATTGACATGACTTACATATGGTACTTTCTAGTAGGGTGATGTTTGGTAGATCACGAGCAGCTTTGAGCATGCTTAATTTGCTTATTTGAGAAAAGATGAGATGTCCAAACCTCCTATGCCATAACCAATTTTCTACAACTTTGGCTAGATAACATTGTTCTTGGCCACCTTTCAATATATACAAATTGGTTGGTGTTCTCATTCATTTTATTATGGTCTTTCCTATGTCAAGTTCACGAACCACACCTTCTTTTGATTGTAAGAGTACTTCATTTCCTTGGTCACACATTCGGATAACACTCAACAAATTATGCTTTAATCCATCAATATACATAACATTACCAGCTTTAACATTTTCTCTTAGAAAAATAGATCCTTTACACTTAATGATAGCGGGAGAGTCATTTCCAAAAGTAACATTCTTTTATTTTTCTAACACATTCTATGAAATGAGTTTATATTTATCACATGTCATGTGTTTTGAACATCTGCTATCAATGTGCCATTGATTCTCTTCTCCTTCTGAAAATAAAGCTATGTCGCACCTTTCGAATTGTAAATCTTTCCTTTTCCATACCTTAGAATTTGTGGGTGTTTGTTATTTTGGAAGTAGTTTTCTCCTGCATTCAGATTCCTCATGTCCAAATTTATTGTAAAACGAACATTCAATTTCATCTTTAAGAGGAGAAAAATTGTTGTAAGTGTTCTTCTTGATTCTTGTCTCATTTCTTTGTTTTCTTGCTTCTCTAGTCATGATGGTTTTGTATGCAACACATTGAGCATCTTTGTGACCAAAATTATGACATGAGAAACATTGTCCATTAAAGAAGAAATGTACGTGATCATAAAACCTTCTAGTATTTTTTACCTATTTACTCATGCTTCTGTTATTGTTCATCCTTGAACTAGAGCGAACATGATTTACTTGCAAATTGTCTTTGTTCTTTTGCTGAGTGTTGAAACTTTGTTGATTGGATTTTACTGCATTTAGATAGCTTTTGGTTGTGGCTGAGGATTTTTCTGTCTGTGAATATTCACCAATGTATCCAAGACCTACCTTCATAAGAGGAGAGCATTGAACCTTGATAATTTCATCTAAGGTTTTAGATCATTTAGAAAATATAAGATTTAGAGTTTTTACTTTCTCAAGTTCCTTTCTTAGGCTTACTATTTCACATTCTAAATTATCATTATGCTTCTCTTTTTCTATGAGTTGATTCTTTAGAGTATCTATGGCTATTTTTTTTCTTCCAAGCATATTTTGAGTTGAGTGATTTCTTCAAAGAAATCATTTTCTTCTAAACCATCCATAAAATTATCTTTAGACTCATTAGTATCTTTTTCAAATTCCATGAGTAGTTTAAGATCTTGATTAGATTCTCCTTCTTCATTATTTGAAAATCTATCACTATATTCATGATTATAATAACTTTTCCTATTGTCAAATAGTCTCCTATTACCTTTTGTTATATCCTTTTCCTTGTCATGATTACCATTATGAGGACATTTGGTAGCATAATTACCCACTCTTCCACAAGAAAAACATTTGAAGGGAAGCTTACCTTTGAACCTTCTAATGCCAAGTTGAATTTTCTTTACAAAATCTATCTCATCTTCTTCTGATACATAACCCGATTCTTTCTATTCTTCATTTTCCTTTCCTTTCATAGTAACTTTAAATACGTCTTCTCTGACTTTAGATGGAACTCCTTTTCTCATTTCAAAAGCAGTTAGTATCCCATGAAGTTGAGCAATAGTAAGAGTCTACAGATCATGATTCTCTTCAGTAGCAGACACTTTTGACTTGAATTTAGAAGTTAGAGATCTTAATATTTTCTCTACTAAATTTGTGTATTTTATGTCTTCACCTAGATTTATCATACAATTTACGATCTCATCTAGACACAGAAAGAAACTAGCAATACATTCATCATTGTGAATTTTGAGATTTTCATATTGAATTATGAGAGTTCAGTGTTTAGCCCTTTTCACCTTGGCATCGCCTTCATAGATTAGAATTATTTTGTCCCATATTTCCTTTGTTGAATCTAACTGCATAACCTTGAACTTTTTTGATTCAGTCAAGATTCCTAATAATGCATTGATAGCTTTCACATTGGTTTCATAGGTCTTATTTGTTGCTAGATCTGTGGGAAATGCAGCTCAATATTGGTAACCTCCTTCAACAACTGGCCAAACATCTGCTCCAAGAGACTGAAGATAGGATCTTGTTCTTGTCTTCCAAAAGATTAAATTGTTTCCCTTGAATAGTGGTGGTCTTATAAATGTCGTTCCATCTCTCTTGCTCATCTTGGTAAATATTCCTTCAAGCGATCAAGCTTCTTCAGAAGGACCTGCTCTGATACCAATTATTGGTAAAAATACTGAGAGGGGGGGGGGGGGGTGGGGCGCGTGAATCAGTATTTTAAAAACTCACACAAACTTTTCTTTTCTTTACTGATTTCTATACGTGACTTCACTTAATACATATAGCGTATGTACACAAATTTCTTTAAGGAAACTTGCATATGACCAGTAAACTTATAATCCAGATAAATCTTCAAAACTTTACTTATACCAGTGCATCAAACATTTAGTATGCAATAAACACGTGCAGTAAGAATATAATAAATCATCACACATAAGAAACACATGTGAACATCAGGATTTAAGGTGTAAACCCCATGTGGGAGAAAACAACTATTGTTTTCGTTTTATCTTCAATATTTGTTATATAGAAAACTTCTTACAATATTGTACTGGAGAATACTCATACCAGTATGCAGGCACCCACCTACAGAAGGTTGCAACCTTCACTTTTTCTCTAGCTACTACTCAAAGGGAGCTCCAACCCCCTGATCTCATTTACTATCCACCCTAGAAGGGAGCTACAACCCCCTGATCTAATCACCAGCTCCTGCTGGTAAGAAGCTTCGACTTCCACACTAAAGACTCCAACACTCAGCACCACTCGGACCACGTTTCATAAATTTGCCCACGATATCCAATAGATTTTAACATGTCATAACTTGTATATCAAATGAAGTAAACACCAACCCAATTGGAATATAACAATGAGATCAGTGTAGTGTCCCTTCTTGGTGAGATAGCTTTGATGACACTTAGAGATGGTGATTTTGATATAATGATATAATATTATGTATGAAAGACTTATGTACATGCTTATATTCTATGACATGGTTTGGGTCGCTTGGTTGTTGTGTGCTTATGATAATATCTATGGTTGTGTGCACAATAATTGATTTTGGTTAAGAGCATATTAGCGATGTTTTATCTTTTGGTATCTTATTTTGGACATAGGTGTATGACATGAATGGTGATTCAGAATTGAGACACAAATCCATGGACGATCATGGAACATATGGTTAATTATGATTTGTGGATGATACATGATTTGTATGATTATATGTGTGTAATATCGTACTAAGCATGATGTGGCAGGGGACTTGGTCATTGCCAACAGGGATGCCCAAGTTATAAAAGACTGCAGAAGTCATCTCTCCAAAACCAAAATGACTGTGGAAGTCATGCACAATATTTGGTAAAATTTGAATAAGTTAATTATGAAATTCATTTGATTTATTTGATCAATGAGATTTTGATGTGTCTAGGTCTTGGAAGAAGACCTTACCAACGAACCATTAGATATGTATGAGCTCACAACCGGTACCTTAAGGTGAAACGCGGAGTTTCAAAGCAGAGTAGATGAGAAGCAATGAAAATTAGGGCGCAGAGTCCTAAATCCATGAAATATAAAGACATGGAGTCTTGAATCTATAATTAAATGTTTGGGGCGCGGAGTCCTAAACATTTAAAAATATCAAGGTGTGGAATCTTAGATATTTAGAGTAGATCAGGGCGCGGAGTCCTCAATCTACTAAGGCACAGAGATGCATACAATAGGGATGCAGAATCCCTATTATCCGGAAGAAAAATACCACTCATGGGTAGCTCATAAATGAATTTCCTTAATAAAATCTCTTTCCTAACAATTTTGGAGTGACTTTCTAAAAATACAAAGTCATGTCTACCATTTCAAGTATGACTTTCCAAAAATAGTAAATCACCTCCAATCAATGGGTAAACAAGTATACTTGAATGAAAATCACTTAACTTATGATTAATCAATCGCAATAGTTCAATCTCGACTTAATCCTCAATATTATTATTATATTTTATGACACTATGATATTATTATTAAAAGGGAATTATTTCTCCTCAATCACTTCACACCTCTCTCCTTGATAATTCTCATGGCTCTATGTAACTCTCTCTCTCTCTCTTTTAATAATAAATTACACTCTCTTTTATGCACTCATCAAAGAATGACATATTCCTCTTACACTCATTAAAGACATGTCATAAAAGATTCATCTTACACTCTCTTTAATGCATGTGTTACACTCTCCTTAATAAAGGCATGCATACCTCTCCTTAATGGCATGAGTTACACTCATCTAAATGGAATACAAGGCATGCATATTACTCCTCCTTTATGACAAGAATTTATTGCTCCTCCTATATATGTGTCTCATGTATTCTCACTTGGGGGGAGGGGGGGGAGGGTGCATGATGATACCAAGAGTTGGAGAGATTTGAAAAATAATTATGGGAGGGAGGGAATTGGATAGTAGCCAATTTATTTTGAAATGAATTTGAAATCCCTAAACTAAATTACTAAGTATTTATACATGGTGCAGCTGACCATGAGTGGTATTTGGAGGAATTAAAACTTATCTTCCTCAACTTGCCTTGGCTTTCTCTTCACTGCCATATTTTGGTACTGTTTGTGAGCTTTTACAGCTCAAGGGTTCCAGGTGGAGGAGTTCTCCTTGGATATGGTTGGGTGGAAAACTGGATTGTTCAAAAGAGTTGGTTAAGGGATCAAAGGTGGATCATATTCTCAACGATTGGAGCTTAATATCTCTTTAGGTATAATTTCCATTGTCCTAAAATTATAGTATAGCTTTAGCATAAAATAAAAAGTAGACATTTATATTGTTGTAAGCATATAATTTTGGTTTAGGCTTATGTTATATAGAATATTATTGATTAGTTAAAAATGAAGACTAGATCAATCTATATGTATGGATGTTTAGATCTCAATATTGGAATTATTATTGATGTAGTTTATGGTACTAATATTGGTATTGTAGCTGTTAGGTCTCTGTAATTTATTAGCAAGATTGGGAGAGTCCAATCACAGAGTTAACATCATTTCAACCAACTTTGGGATTCTAGGATCTAGCCCTCCTGAATCCGGAGAGGGATCTCTCCAATATGTACAAAGATGGATATTGTCTTTGGAAAGCTTAAGGTAATGATATTAGGCTAGTTATGAAGGCCAAGGGTTTTGTTTTGTTTTGGATGGTTGAGCATGAAATGTTACTTGAGGGGAAAGTCCTAAGTGCAAAAAGTTTCAAAAGTGAGAAGTTGCAAGCAAATAGAACAGATTTGGAAGACAGATAGATATAACGCTGGTTTTTAGTCCATTGGGCTATGGAGTCATATCTGGGCTTTAATTGAACAACAACATCAAGTGTGATCCAAGGGGCAAGTCATCTATACCACAAGATTATTGAGATTAAAATGATGGAATGGAAACATTAAAATGGTGGAGGGGTGGAAACTGATAATAATTTCTCAGAGGATTTATAGTCAGTCCAAACAAGAAAAGCCTCTTAAGTAACTGTTTTAAAACCAACCAAGGACAGGGCTAACCATAGACTTCTTGGGCAAGTTCTTATTAAAGCAGCTTAATTGACAAACAATCCAATAATCCACATAATTACCTTCAGAAAGTATGAAAACACATAAGAAAAACAGAGTGTAACTTAAGATCAGATAAAGTACTTTTAAACCTAGTCTGCTTTCAGTCAACACTAAGGGAAACTTTCAGAATCTGCCTTTGGAGAAAAGAATCTAGGAATCAGGGAAAACCATATCTTCTCTAGTCTAACTTTAATAGCAAATAATGGAAATAACATTCGAGAACAATGTTTGAGAAAACAGAAGGATGAGGGAACGCCAACATTCCTAACTGTTTAAACTGTATTGAATCATTCTTAAATAAACAAATCTGAAGAAAACATTAAGATAAAGATTTCTCAGCCAGAGAAGGTTACTGCGATACAGAAAATCCTAACCCTGTTTAAACTGTTCTTTACAGAGGGAAAATGAACAATATGGCATACATAGAAGGAAAACGATTAACAAAGAAAGAAGCACTTCACCAGTGATAAAGACCAGGATCCCAAGAAACAAATTTTATATTGATGTCAAACCAGTTACAATCTTCAAGTCCAATGTTTCAGTTCAGCAATCATCTTCACTATTCAACCTAACTACTCTAGCACAAACAGAGCTTCAAGGGCCAGTGAACACTATGTACAAATAGAAGTCTCGAGCTCAAGTGTATTTCAAAGTTCTGCAACCAACAGTTTCTCATCTTCTGTAGAAGTACTTATAGGAAGATGAGGAGGTGAGATTTTAACAAAATATCTCAAGGATAGTTAATGCAGAGTGAAGACTTCTCGGCCCTTCGAGAGGCTCGAGGGAAAAATTTACAGGTGGATCACTACATTAACTGTTTCACAATAAATATCAAAGCTCGGTGGAAGCTTTGTTTGACTTTGAGGCTCTGTGCATGTTTTGGAGTAACTCTACAGATATTTATTCATTGGTTTCCTTGCAGAAGTAACTCCCTGGCTGTGCTGGAGGCGGATATTTGATTTTCTTCAATAACTCAGCCTTTGGTTTGAATGGTTTGAGGCAACAGGTGGCCTTTACGGTAGCTGAGGAATTAATTCGCCTTTAGTTGAAACGGTGGAAGCCTTTCTGTCTATTTAAACACTTATGATTTTTCTTTAACTGTGTTTAATTTGGGGATTAGGCTTTTGATAGTCAATCTTAGCCGTAATCCCTAAATTTGTCTTCAATCTTCTGCTCTGCTGCGCTCTGTTCTTCAACACTGATACTCTTTCAACTGTGTTTTTAATAAAATAGTGTCTTGTAGGGCCGCGCTGGGCTCGTATGGCATCAACGCCTATGAAGCGTTGATGAAACGTGTCTTCAAACCCTCTATATCTCTTTCCCTTTGATAAACGAAAGACCAGAGGATCGTCACCCTCGGCTTTTATTTTCCTTTGTTATAATGGAAAAAGCATTGGGACCTGCAAAACACAAACAATTTTTTTAAGAAATCCTGCATTTTTGGGGAAAAACTGCTTCACGGGGGGAGGAGCGTCTCCATTAGATGAAAACATCCAACGGTGGAGATTTGCGTAGAAGAGGCGAAAAGGAGAGCGGGGAGATGAACAAGTCGGAGTGATTTTGGACCGTCCGATCTGGACACGTGGACGGTCCAGATTCAATCGGAGGATCGCAATCGGGGGTAGCGAGCAAATGCACCGATTTGAAACATGCGATGCGATTTAGCGCAGACCGTCGATCTAAGATTCAGATCAACGGTGGGAAATGAATCGGGGTAGTTGCAATCAGAGGGATGAGGAAAAGAGTGTGATTTAAACGAAAAACTCCAATGCGATTGCGCAATCGGGAGGGGAGAGGCGATTAAGCGATAGCCGTTGGATCCGAGGATTAGATCAATGGCGGGAAGTGAATCGGAGGAACAGCAATCGGGGGAAAAAATAAATGCATTCGATGGAAAAATCCGATGCGATTAAGCGCTGTCCGTCGATCTACAGATCAGATCGACGACGGAGAGTGAATCGGGGGATGGCCGATCGGCGGGAGCAAACAAGTGTATGCGATGGAAAACCCCGATGCGATTGGGCGCTGGCCATTTGATCGGCTTACGATCAACGGTGGAGATTAGTCTTTAGAACGAACCGGCAGAAACCCTTATAATATATCAAAACCCCAAGTTTTTAATATAAACGAAGGTTTAATGGATCAGGGCGGAAATAAAATATATACAAAGGATAGGCGCCCACCTGCGGGGCCTTCAGATATATGAAAATTGATGGGCCCGGGGCTTTATATATATGCCTAATTTAACCCAACTGGCGGCTCGTGCTCTTCCGATCAACCTATCCGCCCCCCCGATCATGCGATTTCCACAATACCTGTCTTTTTTGATCTAACCATTTTATTTTTAACATGTGACTTTGGCTCATTACATCAAAACTTTGGAAAAGAGGGTTTTTGTAATTAACAAAGGAAAAAGGGTCGGAAATAAAATATTCACAAGGTCTTAAGCGCCGAGGGCGGGCTCAGGGTTATATAAAAATAATAAGATCGGGGGTCTTTAAGCAGCAAGGCTAATCGCAATCGGAACTTTTGGAGTATGGCAAAGACTTGCGTCTTTGATTCTTTCCGATGCGATTAGCACCTTATCGTATTAGCAAATGGTTCTAGACCCAAAGTGTATGGTGGGGAAGTGGTTTAGGACTTAGCCCAAGGGGCTTAGGTCCATAGCAATAAAACTTTGTTTTTTATGAAAAATTTCAAGGTTTTAAATGGATTTGGGGGCTTCGGCACAGCTCAAGAAGAAGTTTTAAACCATGTCAGGAGGATTTTCACGAATGGAGGGAGAAACTTATGAAAAGTAGGGAAATAATATGGAGAAAAGGGAGAGTAAATGAAGGTTAGTTAGTGAGGGAGAAAGGAAAATGATGGTTTCTTTCCATAGCTTTTACAGTGAAATGAATAATAAAATAGGAAAGTGATGAGGATTTTGGACAGAGGCATGAGGCCTACAAGGAGTCTTCAAGAGCCAACAATGTTTAGAAATGAAAAATTGTTCCTTGAAGGCTCAAAACAGATTTAGCCACCTTTTGGTATAACAAAATATTATAGGTGGCTAACAGTGGCTCCACTTGGGGATGGTGCCTTCTTGAAGGCATCAAGAATTCAGACTTCATTTCTGGGAGGCTGATTAGTTGCCTCATCCATTGGGCTGTCCTCCTGTGATTGAATAATCTTCTCTAAAAACATATTTGGCAGCCATGAAAACAATGGACCTTTATCAACAAGCTTGCTACCTACCCAATCCTACAGATCTAGCATTTTTTCTTCATCGGAGTGCACTTGGATTGGCAAACTCTATTCACAAAATTTTATTCTTTTGAAAGCAGGAAATCTAATCTACTTCTACTCCTTATTTCTCCCTGAACTCAGATTAAACGGTTGAGCTCAGATATTCTCTACCTAGTCTACTGTCTGTTGGGATTAAACAGTCCAACAAACTTTCATTCTCTAAATTCTACAACAGAAATTTTAAAAAATAGTCAAGTCAAGATTGAGCTGTTTGACTTGCTATGATCTATGGCATAAGAACAAGCTGCACATAGATTATTATTTGCAGAAAATTTAAATCAAAATGGAAGGCTTAAGATCTGAAAGTTTCTCATTATGGCCTTCTTTTTCTTTACAGCTCTGTTTTTAATTTTGTTTTGAGCTATCTCTTTCTTGATATCTGATTCAGATTTTGGGCAAATTAGAACCAGTTTTTCTCTTTTATGACTCAGAAAAATAAAACAGTTTTGAGTCATCTCTCTTTGGAAACTTTGGTTCAGATTTTGAGTTTGTTTGAACCTTAATTTCTATCCTAATCTATCTACTGATAAGCCAAGATTAAATGGTTTGGCAAATCAAATTCACTACCCTATCAGCAGAAAATTGAAAGCTAATTAGTCAAGATTAAACAGTTTGACTAACTAGAAGTGTGTTTTGTAGGAGTGGTATTTTAAGCTTGCACACTTTCAGATTTATTTCTCTTTTTGGCATGGGGCTGTGCCTTTCTTGTTCTTCATTTCTGCCCTCTTTTCTTTCTTTCTTTGTTTTTGTATTTTTTGATTTTTCATAACTTTGAATGCAATGGTGGATGAAATATTCATAATGAAAAAAGAAAAAAAAGAAGGCTTAAAAACATATCATGAATCAAGAGAAGTAATGCTTGAGCATCCTGCCATTGACAGGACCCCCAAACAAATCTGTTCCATCCAGCTCTTGTAAGAAGAATGCATTGTTTCCAGCAACTGAATGAATGGAGTAAGGGCCAAGCCATGGATTGTCAAATTTACCATGCTTTCCTTTATCTTCTCTCTTTGAGTCCCACTTTAAAACTTTGTCCTCAATCTTGAAATTGCTGGCCTTTGTTCTTCTGTCAAATATCTTCTTAATGTTGTCCTGTTTCTGCAATGTTTTGTTGTACACTTCCTCTCTGATTTGCTGAAGATGAATGGTCTGATTTATTCTTCTGATCATGTCATTATCTTCAGTCTACAATTCTTGGATAAACTTCATAACTGGTACACCAAGGCTATTAGGAAAGATTGCATCTGTACCATACACAAGCTGAAAAGGTGACATACCAATAGATTTCTTCAAAGTTAATCTGTCAGCCCAAAGTGCATGGACTAGCTTTGTGTGCCAAGACTTTTTATTGTCCTCCAATAGTTTCTTGATTATGTTCACTAAGCTTTTATTGGAAGATTCTGCAAGTCCATTACCTTGAGGGTAATAGGCTGTGGAATGCCCTAGTGTTATTTGGTATTTATGACAGAAGCCAACCATTTTTTTTGATCCAAATGCTGCTGCATTATCTGTGATGATCTTGGTAGGACAGCCAAATATGGAGAGGATATTGGTTTCTATGAACTTTACAATAACTGAATCATTGGCTTGCCTACAAGGAATGGCTTCTATCCACTTAGTGAAATAGTCCGTGGCAGTAAGGATCCATCTATGCTGGGCAGAAGATGAGGGATGGATTTCACCTATGAAGTCAAGTCCCCACTGTTGAAAAGGAGCTTCAACAATGATTGGATGCAGAGGAAGGGGTAATAATTTTCTCTTGCCCTCAAACAATTGGCATTTATGGAAAGTAGTTGTCATTTTGTGAACATCAGGAAAAAGAGTAGGCCAATAGAAACCAGCCCTCAAAATTTTGTTGGCTGTTGACTTCCAGTACAAATGGCCTCCACACTCTCCTTCATGGAACTCCTGCTTAATTTTTTCTGCATCAAACTCAGGTAAACATTTAAGCAATATGCTACTTGCATTTTTCCAATAAAGACATTTATCAATAATGCAATAGTTTACAACTTTTAACTTTAGGAATCTTGCCTTAGTTTTGGATAAACCAGGAGGTGTATTCAGATTAAGCAAAACATAAACAATATCAGCGTACCAAGGAGAAATCATAAAATGATCTTCAACAACAGGAGTTGAGAGTTCTTCTTGGTTATCTAAAGCATCGATCATATTAATATCGCAACCTAAATTGGATTCATTAATTAAATGTAGACCTTGGCCTTTGATGAGTTTAGTGGGTTTTATCTCTAAATCATATTCGAGAATAACAGCAATCCACTTACCTCTCTTACCATCTGGGTCCTATGTTAGAATGTCTTTAACAATCAAATTAGGGACAAGGCAATGATGTGTGAGTGAAGGATGTATACTCTGAAGTATTTCAATGCTTTAACCAAAGAAAAAGCTTGCTTTTCCATAATATTGTACTTCAAAGGGGCATCCCTCAATGCCTTGCTAAAGAATGCAATAGGCTGTTCTTGTCCTTGTGGATTTTTATGTAAAAGGACAGCAGCAATAGTATGGTCTGATGAAAATGAGAAGATATAAAAATCTTTTAAAAAATCAGGGCTATGAGAACTTGTTACTATGAGAACTTGTTTTTGGTTACCGTTGTTCTAACAATTGAAGGATGTCTTTGCTTCCAAGGTCCATTTTATCCCTTGCTCCTTTTTCAACATGTTTGTGATATTTCTAAGGAGCTCTGCCAAGTTAGGGATGAACCTTCTCAAAAAGTTAATCTTTCCAATGAAAGACTGCAACTCTTTGATATTTCTAGGATGAGAGATTTGCAATATAGCCTCAATCCTCTTTGGATCTATCTTTATACCTTCTTCTGAAATAATGTGTCCAAGAAGCTTACCTTCTTGGAGACCAAATAGTGTCTTCTTAGGGTTTAAAGATATTACAAACCTTTTGCACTTCTCGAAAACTTTTCTCAAATGTTCTAAATGTTCTTCATCTGTTTTTTAAAACACAGTGACATCATCTAGATAGATAATGATGAAGAAGCCCAATTCTTCCGAGAATGCTATGTCCATGGCTCTCTGAAAGGTTGCTCCTGCGTTCATTAGACCAAAAGGCATCTTCACATACATGAAAGTGCCCCATGGAGTAGTGAAAGCTGTCTTTAATTGATCAGCAGGGTGAACTAAAATCTGATTATACCCTGAATAGCCATCAAGCAACGAAATCCTTTTAGACCCCACCACCCTTTGTAAAATGTGATCAATTTTTGGTAAAGTGTAGTTGTCTTTTAACGAAGCTTTGTTTAAGTCTATTTGGATCTATCTTTATACCTTCTTCTGAAATAATGTGTCCAAGAAGCTTACCTTCTTGGAGACCAAATAGTGTCTTCTTAGGGTTTAAAGATATTCCAAACCTTTTGCACTTCTCGAAAAATTTTCTCAAATGTTCTAAATGTTCTTCATCTATTTTTGAAAACACAGTGACATCATCTAGATAGATAATGATGAAGAAGCCCAATTCTTCCGAGAATGCTATGTCCATGGCTCTTTGAAAGGTTGCTCCAGCGTTCATTAGACCAAAACGCATCTTCACATACATGAAAGTGCCCCATGGAGTAGTGAAAGCTGTCTTTAATTGATCAGCAGGGTGAACTAAAATCTGATTATACCCTGAATAGCCATCAAGCAACGAAATCCTTTTAGACCCCACCACCCTCTGTAAAATGTGATCCATTTTTGGTAAAGGGTAGTTATCCTTCAACGAAGCTTTGTTTAAGTCTCTAAAGTCTATACAAAGCCCGATTTCTCCAGTCTTCTTCCTAACGGACACCAGATTAGATACCCACTCAGAATATCTAATAGGGACAATAATGCCAGCATCGTGCATCTTCATGATTTCCTTCTTAACCAATGGCAACTGGACAGGGTTTATTCTGCGCAGTTTTTATTTGAATGGTTTTTGGTTTTCTTTAAGAGGGATTTTGTGTTGTATTATTTCAGTGTCATAGGATTTAAGATCTTCGTAACTCCATGCAAAAACATCAGAAAATTCTTTGAACAACTCTATGTATTTGAGTTTAATGTGAGCTGGCAAAGTTTTGGACAGTTTGATCATTTTCAATTTTTCCTCACTGCCTATATTGCACTCCTCTACTTCAGTCTCTACAGGTTCCAGTTTTGGTTTATTGGCCACATCGTTAAAATCGAACAACTCCTCTAAAGGCGTTAGACCACTCGGCAAATTTTCATCTTTAGAATGCAGAGTTTGTAATTCTTCCGTTTCTAACTCTGCACTCAATTCTGTTTTGTTCCTAAGTTTGCTAGACAATAGGTTAATCCTAGCAGGTTGAGGAGACGATTCTTCTTCACCAAGAAAGTTTTCTTCACTGCAGTCTGTATCATAATCTGAATCTAAACTGTGCAGTTCGAACTCATTTCTGAATTGCATGAAGTCTTCTATTTGTTTGTCATTTTCAAACACTTGCCAATATTTTTCGTTATCAGGCACTGCCGGTCTAAATTTTATCGGAGTTGTGTTGTCTCCAGTCTCATATGGCGTTAGACATGTCCTGGCCGCAAAAGCTAAATTGTGGGCCGCAATGTTCTTTTTCCTTGGAATGAAACTCAGGTTTGACTCCTCAAATGTTGTCAAAAGATCCATGACATCATTCCGATAGGCTCTAAGTCTGGGATGATTCGCATTATACTCCCCATTGACTTGCCTAATGATTAACTCAGAATCCCCGCACACATTAATTTTTCTGGCTCCTAATTTCTTCAAGAGATGCAAGCCTAAGAGAAGGGATTCATATTCTGCTATGTTGTTGGAACACTGAAAGTTTAATTTGCATGAGATGCATTCTGTGTGGTTGTTTTCAGTGTTAATGATCCAAACCCCTGCACTAGCATTATTTCTAGTGCATGACCCATGAAAATACATACTCCATAAAGGACTGTCTTCGGTTTCGTCTGTTTGGCGATTGTCCTTTTTAACTATGGTGCCTTCTGACTGTTCATGATTAGCAGCACCCAATTGAATTTGTTTTGACTCCTCAAATTCTTCAATAGATTGAGGGATGATGTCAGAAATGTTAGGGGTATTTTCCAGGTTGTTAAGTCCTAAAAACAATGGGCTCATAACTGGTAAATCAAGACCTATGCTTTGTTTACTAATGTTTTCACATGTGGCAAACTGTTTTGGACACTTTTGCGTTATTATACTCTTCTTCCCTGTCGGCCTTTAATTCTGTTAAAGCGACTTGCTCACTAGGAGTTTCATTGTTAAACATGATAAAAGAATCAAGGCCTATATTGACAGAATATATAGGAGAGTTTTGTGGTCTGTCTTGACTTGTAACCGTGTATTGCATATGAGACTCCTTGTAAAGTCTTCTGGTCTGATTGAAAACTGGGATGGTCGCATATGTCATGTCCATCTGCATAGTCCCCTGTAACTTAGCTCCCCAGGATCTTGATAATAGCATTCCATACTTTGGGGGGACATCAACCACAACAATGTCCATGAGTAAACATTTGGCTGGAATCTGGGCTAGGTTAACACAGAGGTCTTTGATCAATCCTAGACATTTTACTCTATTTGAGTCAAAGGAGTATAGGTCTTTGTAGGGTCTAGTAATTTCTAAACCAAGGCTCTCCATCACAGCTTTAGGCATTAAATTATGAGAAGCCCCGGAATCATGCATACCGTTGTGTAGAATTTTGTCATGAATGTTCAAACTCACATAAAAGGGAGGAACTGGTCCTTCTTGAAACTTCCCTTCAATCTTAGGGCCAAAAATCAACTCTGGTAGGTCGTCACTAAGATTAATTGTATCTCCATTTTCCTCTATATTTAAAGCCTTAAAAATTTGGTTCCTATATACATGTTGGGCAGCTAACTCAGTTAATGGAACATAGATTTTGATCTTTAAGATTTCCTGTTCAAGGCTGAAAGGGGTTTGATTCTTTGAAGCACTTGTTTCAACCTTATTAGCTGTCACTCTATCAACAATTACAGCTTGTTGATTTGTTTTACTTGACACAACTGTTGTAGAAGGAGTACTAGCTAAAGTGTTAGTACTGCTGATGTCTTCACTCTGTTTTTCAGAATTTTGAGTGTTTTTCTCCTTATCCTTATCAGAATTAACAGCCACTGTTTTGTCTTTTTGTTTGGCTGTTTTGGGTTTAGCTGCGGTGCTGCTTTGAGAGGATTTGTCAGAGGTTTTGGTGTTGGGGGCTTGTTGACTAGACTTGCTTCTAAGGTCATATTCTCTTTGAGTTTCTATGACGACATTTTCCATGTCCTGATAATAATTTTCATTATCATCTCTTTTGTCATCGTAAGGTGTGTAAAGACGTTGTTTATTATCGTAATGAACCTCAAAGTCATCATCCTCTTCCCCAAACATGTTGATATCCTCTTCCTCTGTTATGTCTTCTGTTTCTTCAACCTCACTTACATAGTTTTGATGAAAGGGAGGGGTGGTCTGTTGATCATCTTCCCTAGGTCTGTTTGGGGGTTGGTTCCTTCTAACATTCTGATTCTGGTTTCTATTTTGAGGAGAAGTTTGATTTTGATTTGCTTGTGCTCTCTTAATTATGCTCATCTCTTTCATCATTTCTTCCATCATTCTTTCCATCTTTGAGTTTGAAGTGGAAGGGGTGGATTCCTCTCTAAAAGATACTCTCTTTTCAGCTTTCATCCTTGCTCTCTTCTCCATAAGGTTAACTTCCACAGAAAGAGCACCTCTTTGCATATCTTCAAGGGTCGCAAAAACTCTTTCTCTGAGTGAATATGTCATGTCTGGATCAAACCCTTCAGGAAATTTGTTTAAAGCTGAGCCCTGAGGAGGTTTTAGTTCGGGGGAAAGTGCATTATAGACGCTGTTAAATCTGGTACAATAAGATTGTACACTTTCCCCAGGGTTCCTATGGAGATTGTTATAGTCAGCAAGGACTTGGAGAGGATTCTTTCTCACTTCCCATTTGTTTAAGAATGTTTGATGGAAGGCTTGGAGATCGTTAATACTATGGGGGGTTAAAACTTTGAACCATTTTCTTGCTTCTCCCCCCAAACTTTGAGCAAATAGTCTCAACTTGACAGAATCATCATCAATTTCGTTTCTGTC
Organism: Pinus albicaulis; assembly: GCA_034641835.2. Lineage (NCBI taxonomy): Eukaryota > Viridiplantae > Streptophyta > Pinopsida > Pinales > Pinaceae > Pinus > Pinus albicaulis. The sequence continues at coordinate 1,182,263,852 of CM076582.1, forward strand.
AAAGTAGTCATTCATCTTGTCCACATGTTGAGATGTCGTTATAGTATTACTAGCATCATATAATGGAATTTTGGACTGATAGTCCTGTGGAAGATTGACTAATGGTACAGGAAGGACTAAGGGAGCATACCATGTTTCCATGGCAGGAGGTGGAGGTGGATTTACAGAAGGGAAAGTGGGCTGAGGTGAAGTGGTTTGAATAGTGGATGTAGGGTGAGTAGAAGTGGATGGACCAGGAGTAGACTGTTGAGATGATCTTGGATGAGAGACACCTAAATTGTGAAGGAAATGTAAATCAGGAGGTGTTGTTTCCCTGCTACCAGGATGTTCACTTGTTTCAAGAGATGAAAGTGAAGATTCAGAGTCTAACTGGATTATATCATCAAATGACCTAGTCCTAAATGGGTTCACTAAGTCATTTTGTGATTGTTGCAGAGCTGAAAGATTTTCAGGGACTGATTTAGCTCTCAAGGGTGATCTGAAAACAGTTAATAATTTAACCTTAGGAGGCTTCCAAAGGATACTTTCTGGATTATCAACTATCTCAGGTGGGTTAGGGTCTGGGTGGGCTCTAGTGTGAATCTTCTTAGAAGCCACTATGCTATGTTGTTTAGACCTAAAACAAGAAAAGTTCAACCAGATATGACAATCTTGGAGAGGTTAACCAATCTGTTTTTACAATTTTAAATCCCACAGTCCTCTAACTGAGTTTGAATGATTTTATAATGATAAGGGTTCTTCCCAGTGGATTCTTAAGGTCTGCTAGGATTGTGGAGTCGCCAAGTGGAAATTTTTAGCTCCTTTCAGAGGTAAAAAGTCTTATAGTCCACCACCATGTTTATTTAATTCCAATCTGAAATATTTTTTTGGTATTTTTTGAATTGTTTTTCAGTTTTGTGGTTGTTAAGAATATCCTAACTTTGTTTCAAAACTTAGCTAAGGTTGCGAGACAAAGGCAGCCTACTCTTATGGCTAAGCCAGTTGATTTTTCAAGGTTAGATGAAGTCTTAAGAGAAACCTAGGTTTTACCTAGTTTGTCACTGATTCAAACAAGTTCCATCATGATTACCTATATTAGGCAGTGCTTGAAAAGGTTGCTTTTTACTCTGGTTAATAAAGCAAATGCTCTATGAACCAAATCTCTGACGTCGTATGATTATCTTTAAATGAAAATGATTCTGGGTTCGATACTCCCCAGTGGAGTCGCCAGAAATGTTAGGTCTCTGTAATTTATTAGCAAGATTGGGAGAGTCCAATCACAGAGTTAACATCATTTCAACCAACTTTGGGATTCTAGGATCTAGCCCTCCTGAATCCGGAGAGGGATCTCTCCAATATGTACAAAGATGGATATTGTCTTTGAAAAGCTTAAGGTGATGATATTAGGCTAGTTATGAAGGCCAAGGGTTTTGTTTTGTTTTGGATGGTTGAGCATGAAATATTACTTGAGGGGAAATTCCTAAGTGCAAAAGTTTCAAAAGTGAGAAGTTGCAAGCAAATAGAACAGCTTTGGCAGATAGATAGATATAACGCTGGTTTTTAGTCCATTGGGCTATGGAGTCATATCTGGGCTTTAATTGAACAACAACATCAAGTGTGATCCAAGGGGCAAGTCATCTATACCACAAGATTATTGAGATTAAAATGATGGAATGGAAACATTAAAATGGTGGAGGGGTGGAAACTGATAATAATTTCTCAGAGGATTTATAGTCAGTCCAAACAAGAAAAGCCTCTTAAGTAACTGTTTTAAAACCAACCAAGGACAGGGCTAACCATAGACTTCTTGGGCAAGTTCTTATTAAAGCGGCTTAATTGACAAACAATCCAGTAATCCACATAATTACCTTCAGAAAGTATGAAAAAACATAATAAAAACAGAGTGTAACTTAAGATCAGATAAAGTACTTTTAAACCTAGTCTGCTTTCAGTCAACATTAAGGGAAACTTTCAGAATCTGCCTTTGGAGAAAATAATCTAGGAATCAGGGCAAACCATATCTTCTCTAGTCTAACTTTAATAGCAAATAATGGAAATAACATTCGAGAACAATGTTTGAGAAAACATAAGGATGAGGGAATGCCAACATTCCTAACTGTTTAAACTGTATTGAATCATTCTTAAATAAACAAATCTGAAGAAAACATTAAGATAAAGATTTCTTAGCCAGAGAAGGTTACTGCTATACAGAAAATCCTAACCCTGTTTAAACTGTTCTTTACAGAGGGAAAATGAACAATATGGCATACATAGAAGGAAAACGATTAACAAATAAAGAAGCACTTCACCAGTGATAAAGACCAGGATCCCAAGAAACAGCTTTTATATTGATGTCAAACCAGTTACAATCTTCAAGTCCAATGTTTCAGTTCAGCAATCATCTTCACTATTCAACCTAACTACTCTAGCACAAACAGAGCTTCAAGGGCCAGTGAACACTATGTACAAATAGACGTCTCAAGCTCAAGTGTATTGCAAAGTTCTGCAACCAACAATTTCTCATCTTCTGTAGAAGTACTTATAGGAAGATGAGCAGGTGAGATTTTAACAAAATATCTCAAGGATAATTAATGCAGAGTGAAGACTTCTCGGCCCTTTGAGAGGCTCGAGGGAGAAATTTACAGGTGGATCACTACATTAACTGTTTCACAATAAATATCAAAGCTCGGTGGAAGCTTTGTTTGACTTTGAGGCTCTGTGTGCTGTGTGGAGTAACTCTGTAGATATTTTCTGCATTGATTTCTTTGCAGAAGTAACTCCCTGGCTGTGCTGGAGGCGGATATCTGATTTTCTTCAATAACTCAGCCTTTGGTTTGAATGGTTTGAGGCAACAGGTGGCCTTTACGGTAGCTGAGGAATTAATTCGCCTTTAGTTGAAACAGTGGAAGCCTTTCTGTCTGTTTAAACGCTTATGATTTTTCTTTAACTATGTTTAATTTGGGGATTAGGCTTTTGATAGTCAATCTTAGCCGTAATCCCTAAATTTGTCTTCAATCTTCTGCTCTGCTGCGCTCTGTTCTTCAACACTAATACTCTTTCAACTGTGTTTTTAATAAAACAGTGTCTTGTCGATGTGCAGGGCCGCGCTGGGCTTGTATGGCATCAACGCCTATGAAGCGTTGATGAAACGTATCTTCAAACCCTCTATATCTCTTTCCCTTTGATAAACGAAAGACCAGAGGATCGTCACCCTCGGCTTTTATTTTCCTTTGTTATAATGGAAAAAGCATTGGGACCTGCAAAACACAAACAATTTTTTTAAGAAATCCTGCATTTTTGGGGAAAAACTGCTTCAGAAGGTGGGGGAGGAGCGTATCCATCAGATGAAAACATCCAACGGTGGAGATTTGTGTAGAAGAGGCGAAAAAGAGAGCGGGGAGATGAACAAGTCGGAGTGATTTTGGACCGTCCGATCTGGACACGTGGACGGTCCAGATTCAATCGGAGGATCGCAATCAGGGTAGCGAGCAAATGCACCGATTTGAAACATGCGATGCGATTTAGCGCAGACTGTCGATCTAAGATTCAGATCAACGGTGGGAAATGAATCGGGGTAGTCGCAATCGGAGGGATGAGGAAAAGAGTGCGATTTAAACTAAAAACTCCAATGCGATTGCGCAATCGGGAGGGGAGAGGCGATTAAGCGATAGCCGTTGGATCTGAGGATTAGATCAACGGCGGGAAGCAAATCGGAGGAACAGCAATCGGGGGAAAAAATAAATGCATGCGATGGAAAACTCCGATGCGATTAAGCGCTGTCCGTCGATCTGCAGATCAGATCGATGGCGGAGAGTGAATTGGGGGATGGCCGATTGGCGGGAGAAAACAAGTGTATGCGATGGAAAACCCCGATGCGATTGGGCGCTGGCCGTTTGATCGGCTTACGATCAACGGTGGAGATTAGTTTTTAGAACGAACCGGAAAAAACCCTTATAATATATCAAAACCCCAAGTTTCTAATATAAACGAAGGTTTAATGGATCAGGGCGGAAATAAAATATATACAAAGGATAGGCGCCCACCTGCGGGGCCTTCAGATATATGAAAATTGATGGGCCCGGGGCTTTATATATAATAAGGGCCTAATTGCAATCGGAACTGGTCTTTCCGATCAACCCATTGAAATTTCCCCGATTGCGTTTGCGCGATCGTTCTTCTTGATCTAACCATTTTATTTTTAACATGTGACTTTGGCTCATTACATAAAAACTTTGGAAAAGAGGGTTTTTGTAATTTACAAAGGAAAAAGGGTCGGAAATAAAATATTCACAAGGTTTAAGCGCCGGGGGCGGGCTCAGGGTTATATGAAAATAATATGATCGGGGGTCTTAAGTAGCAAGGCTAATCGCAATCGGACCTTTTGGAGTATGGCAAAGACTTGCGTCTTTGATTCTTTCCGATGCGATTAGCACCTTATCGTATTTAGCAAGTGGTTCCAGACCCAAAGCGTATGGTGGGGAAGTGGTTTAGGGCTTATCCCAAGGGGCTTAGGTCCATAGCAAGGAAACTTTGTTTTTTATGAAAATTTTCAAGGTTTTAAATGGATTTGGGGGTTTCGGCACAGCTCAAAAAGAAGTTTTAAACCATGTCAGGAGGATTTTCATGAATGGAAGGAGAAACTTATGAAAAGTAGGGAAATAATATGGAGAAAAGGGGGAGTAAATGAAGGTTAGTTATGAGTGGGAGAAAGGGGAAAAATGATGGTTTCTTCAGCAGTTTCTTATAGGAAATCAGCAGAATAAAATAGGAAAAGTGATGAAGATTCTGGACAGAGGCATGAGGCCTACAAGGAGTCTTCAAGAGCCAACAATTTTTAGTGATAAAATTTGTTCCTTGGAGGCTCAAAAAATATCTTAGCCACCTTTTGGTATAACAAAATATTATAGGTGGCTAACAGTAGCATTTGAGAAAGGAAAGCCAAATATTGTTGAAGGTAATTACAATAAATAAATTCCAAAGGACTTGGGTAAGTATTTCACGATTTATGGTTTTGTTTCAAGTAATTAGATCCATGTTTTAGAAATATTTTTAGGATAGTTTTCAAAGTGTTTGACAAAATATGTGAATGAGTAATGTTATCAACTTATTTATGCATGAATAAGTGCTAACTTGCAGCTTACATTAGAAGTAATAAAATGGACATGCACCCAAAATATACGTAGAGGAATTAAATAATCAACCCTTAAAAGAAAATGCAAAAATAATGGCAACTAAAATATGGTTTGGAAGATCAAATGCTTGAGGTAAGTTGGAGATAAATTTCCGTTATGGCTTAAATTTCATTTCTTATCAATAATTCAATGTTTTGTTATTCAATTTGTTGTAATAGTACTATCATAATTTTGACAGAAAGCCTTAATGGTTGTAACATTTAGGGCTACCATGTGTTTATCAAATTGTAGCAATTGGTGCAAAAAGTTTGTCAAATCATGTCAAATGAATTATCTTGCGGGTGGTAAAATGTTTCAAGAATTCATACGGTGGATTTAGAAATGTGTGAATTCAATGAGCATATCTTAGTAGCATAACTCTGGGTTTTCTTTTCCTCATGTAGAGTTGTAGTTGTAAGTTTTCATTCCATATGTTTGACAAAAGTCATAAATGAAACATTTAGGCTATAATTTTTTGTTGTTTTCAAGAATTGCATTCTTGGGCATTTTTAATTCGATTCAGCCCAACATCAGGGGGTATCTGTGCCTAATGGAAATGTAACTCCTTATTTCATTCCAAAAACATACTTTTCAGAACCCAGATTAGAAATCTGGGCGATTTTGCAGATTGATGCTGAGAGTTATGTGCGCCTGTTGTTGAGTCTTTGATGAAAGACTAAGATTATTTAGTCCCTGTTTTAAGATGGAAACATTTAAAGTTTCAATTTCTGAATTTTATGAGATAAATATGTTGAAGAATAACCTTAAATTCATTGTTGCCAAGTTTTTGACAAAATGCCTCAATGAATTTTAATTGCATGCTTGCAAAGTGTTTGTCATAAGGGCTCAATGAGTGTAGAGTGCATGTCTGCAAAGTGTTTGTCAAAATTATTGAATGGTTGTATCTTTTGTGCATATAAATTGTTAGTGTAAAAGTATTAGTTACTGTTATTTTTATGTTACTATAAATTATAAATAAACTATTTAATGGGTGTAGCTTCCTATGTCTGCAAGTTTTTGGTATGAATGTGAAAATGAATTTAATAGTTTGTTGAAGTATGAATAGGGAATAAGAAATTTGTTTCTTGTATTATCTAAAGCTTTCATAAAAAAGGGCTTGTTGTTGGAAACAATTTTATAGTGACTAATTCTTTAGGATTTTGTGCAAATGAGTATTAGTGATTAATGTGACCTCTACTTCTCTATATTTTTATGGTGGGTAAGGTGGGACCTTAAAATCAGTGTAACTAGAACACATAACCAAACCCAAACTTCTGCATCAACACATAGAATCAACTTCAACCCTGATCATTCATAAGAAAAATGTGTACGCTACATTCATTATGGAAACCCATGTGTATACGAACTTTTCTCTAGAGAAACCTATGTATAGATTTCAATATATTAAGTTTAGAATTCTGACTCAGACTCAAAATTGATCAGATATATTCTGACATATTTTGTTAGTTTTACAGAGTCCTCATACAACTAGCAACATCAATAATTTTTTAATCAATCAATCACTGATCTTTAATCACAATTAGCTAGCAGCATAATCAGTACTCAAACAACCCAGATCTATATGAAGTCATCATTGACAGACAAAAAAACACAACAAAAATAATCAAACATTTTATTCAACATTCTTCAACAAAACTCTGTCTTGCATACGCACCTTCTAGATGGAATATCTCTATATGTACGCACTTATCTCGTGACCAACTCGTGTATATATCTCAATATGTCACTAAATATATACATGCCTCTGGAGAACCGAACCCGCATGTATACGCGCCTTTATTGAGTCGAACCTGCGTATAGACCTGTAAATAATTCAGGATTGTACAACACTTTATAACTGCAAACTTACTCAAATCATTCAATTTACTACAACAAACATGCTCCAAACCACTGATCTAAAAAACTCATAAATAGATCATGCAAATACACAGTCATTTCAAGTCTAGAGATCTTGATCCATCGTTGCATTCATGAGTGCATCATTATATTAGATCTATCTGTTGATTATAGCCCATTCCATGCAAATATACTTCAGATTGAAGTATTCATTCAATTCACATACTCATGCACACATAGCACTATGATCTTCACCTCTGTATATAGTTTGAGTCTTAGCAAATATCATGAGCCAAAACCACACAAGTGTCAATTGTATTCTTGGGTGGTATCAAATAAACGTTATTGTGCTCAATATTGTGGGCTAATACAATGGTAAAGACCCTAGTATTATAAAATTAGTGCGCTAGATCATACACGACTTTTCTTGTTCGTACCCATGTGTATACGCGAATTTGACTTTACTAACTTGCGTATAGTTCTTCAATTATGTACTTTATCCATCTTCTAATTCTGATCTGCAAAGTCTCTGTCCCATCATTCTGACATTCTGTTCAATCACTTTGTCGCCTCTAAGCTTATCTAGAAACCATATACTTGGTATTTTACAAGTGGGTTGCCATCAAGGACAACACATGCATCATAATTCCAACAATTATTGTTGGACATTGGATAAAGCAATGCTCCCCATGTGTTTCGTGACATGGACTAACTACCTCTTGTGTATCCTTATCTCTAGCGATGTGATCATTGAATAACACCTGCGGGTTTTGGTCTAACAACAATCATGATTCCCTACAAATGGTATTAGAGCATAGGTCACGAGTTCGATACACACCTGACTCATTTTGGGGGGATATTCTTGGACATTGGATAAACCAATGCTCCCCGTGTGTTTCGCGACATGGACTAACCACCTCTCATGGATTCTTATCTCTGGCGATGCAATCATTGACTAACACTTGTGGGTTTTAGTCTAACAAAAATCGTGATTCCCAACATATCAAGCACCGATCTGCCACAGGGTTGAATACATAAGAATACCCCAATTGTTGGTGTGTGATGAGGAAGAACAAGAAATCCAATAAACCACACAAATTTGCATATCAAAACTGAACAATGTCTCGAAGAAGCCTCATAACTACCCCATTACCCACTAACTGCATCACTAAGAACAATGATGGTTGCGACGAGCATTATAGCAGGGCCACATAAGTACCCGAGAGATGGAACAATCAATCTCTAGGGCTAAGAAAAATAACATGTCATGTTTGAGAAATCTCCAAAACATGACCTAAAAAAAACCTTAATGCTCCCTAAACTAGCTAAATAGGTCACCATGTGTTATGGATAGGTTGTTAGATGCGAAGTAAATGTGTCGTAGGATAACCAACATCGCTTATGTGGCATGGTGAGGTGTGAGTTGGGAGGATTTAAGCTAATGGTTTCCCTCCCTTATAACCTATTGGAAACCACTGCGTATTTCTAACTAGACTTGAGAAAACTACAACATATCTGCCACATGTAAAAGAAGAGATTATTTCAATAAGATTTGTCATTGGAGAGGTAGTATATTTAATTGCTATCTTAAAACCATGGCAAGGTGAAAATCATGGGTGAAATTTGTTAAAGCAGTTTCACATTGTGCTATAAAATGAAGGGCTTCTAACGAAACATCATAGGTGAACTTTTGTGTCTATGGAAGTTGAGTAGTGTTAGTATTGCATTATGTTTTTTACCCAAATGGGAAATTGTTTTAGAATAGTATATTTTATTTTATTTTATTTTTAAGAGATTTTAAGTAACTGCAAGAATTGTTGTTCAGATGAGAATTTTGTCTATCCACATAATCTGATTTGTTTATTCAATCTCAAATTTTACTTGTATATTTAACAAATTGTTCCAACATTCTTTGGATGGTGTAGATTTTCCCGATGCTCTAGATGTTATTTATGTAATATTTTTTTATTCTCCTATGATGCATTCTATTTTTTTTGTTTCGTTTTTAATCTGGTTAGTTACATGAAAATTTTAAAAAAAAAAATCGAAAAATATGAACTTTTTACCTGTACGTTTTTCCTCCATTTTTCTCTATTCATTGTTGGGTAGAAAGGGTGTTTAAATTTAATTGATTGGGTAAACGAACACACAAATTTCAATCCTCCGATACTAGAAAATTGGATCAAGTGAATCGGAAATCTGCTAAGAACCTTCCAAGACATTCAGTTTCACCATATTTACAGGGAACAACACTGGACTACAAACCTATTATCCAAGACACCCATCATAAGGGAATATGGAAAGTATTTTTTCACATATTTTGAACAGGATGTCATGGTTAATGATGGAAGCATCAATTACTCATAGGAAACAAGTACTGCATAAAGTAGATTTCAATTTATGTATTTTCACATCTTATGCAAAAAAAATGTTGCAATGTTGGAGCATATGGTAGATATATCTATAAAGAGAATAGTAAAGTGTAAATGAGACTTAAAATATAAATGTAGACAAGTTCTTGGAATAAATATATAGGAAAGGAATATCATATATTATAGAAATAGATGATTGGAAAATAATAAATGAACACAAGGCTATGTACTATATTTTTTATTTTAATATAAAGAAGAAGCATTTTTTTTTCTCTCTGAAAAAATAAAAGAAAGGGAATTTAAATTGGATCTTATGTTTATGCCTCTTGTGCTTGTTTGGATTGCTTAGTTTTGTGGCTTTGCATACTATCTCAATATGGAGACACACTAGATGGTGATAACTAATATAGGAAATTTGAAAATTTAGAAGATTTAATCCTGGGAGCGAAGTCAGTTAGTTTTGGATCTTCTTTTTTGTTTGGAGTTATATCCTTAAATTCTACATTAAGATATCATGCTAGAGTAGTTTTTCTCTTTAACCTTTTACAAAAAATTTTAACCTAGGTCAAAGTGAGTCTCAATAGTCTAATTTATTTTTTTAATCCTTTTTTCATATGTATTTTTGGGTGTTCTCCCTTTAATATTTCATATATCCATTTCCGTAATCCTTTTTTCATATTATATTTTTGGGTGTCCTATAGTTATTTTTTTCGTATTATATTTTTGGGTGTCATGTAATCCTTTTTTTCATATTATATTTTTCGGTCTCCTCATATTTCATATTTCACAGATGATGTTAACCTAAGTTGAGGTCAGTGTGGGGAGTCTTTCGTTTCAATATGGAGGTACCCTACAAATTTCAGACAAAAAGCGAGTTTAGTTTTTGTGTGTTTGTATTTTTATTTCTATTGGTAAAAGAATACGTAAAGGAGAAAATTTTCCAAGTGTGTTTAAGATTTCATACAGGTTATTTGTAATTTTTTTTCCCTTTTCCAAATAATAAAAATATCGTAATTAGCATAATTGTATTGTTTTTTTCATTTTTTTTTTGAGGTTGTTGTTCTGCTATAAGATTAATCTGGGTCGAGGTCAGTCTTAGAATTTTGAAAGTAGTTCGATGAGATAACCGGAGGTCGATGTTAAGTTGAGTAGTCTGATTGTTTGAGGATGGATATTATCATATTTTTGGATATCCTCCCCGCCGATGTTGTGTGGAAGTGTTTAATTTGCATGTTCTATGAAACATGTCTTGAATATTATGGATCTTCCTCCTCGTGGCCTGGATGTTTTTGGTAAGGTGGAGAGGAGAAACACAATTTTGACACACACAAGCTATATGAGTTGTTTCTATTCTATTTTTTTCACACAAACTTGATTCAGATTACTTCATTACAATGAACCAAGTAAAGGGTATTTAACCTTGTCCGACTAGCGACTCGCCTAAAATACCTTGACTAAATTTGACTATGAATTAACTCGACTTGACTCACTCTCTAAATTTAGCCAACTCTTCATGCGGTAGTATTTATCTTATTTTAATACTCCCCCTTAATTATGACCGTATGACTCAACATAACTCAAACATGAGTCAACTATGCCTGCTAGGCTTACAATAGAAATTGACTCAATTATCACTCAAACATTCTCGTTTGTCTATGTCTCAGCTAGGCTTACGATGACTCAAAACTTTTACAACTTTGCATTTTATTTTTCTCTTCTTCCAAATTCTATATCCTTGAAATTGCTTCATTCTTTGTTGCACTTTCTTGTTGTAGGATCCATATTTATTTACTTGATGCTGCTACAATTTTTATTCGACTTTTCTTGACTTTTTTTAAAAAAACAATCAAATCTTGTCTTCTACACCTTCCTCTTCAAATATTCATTCAACCATGGTCTGTTGCCACAAGATTACATCTTCAAACTGTGTTCTTTTCTCTACTTCTTGTGCTTCATATTCCTGACTTTCTTTCTGCCATATTTCTTGATAGTTGAATTTTATCTCTTATTGACTACATTACGAAAACATGGTTTTAATACATTCTTCCTTGTTTTAATAAACTTCCATATCATTCTCTTCAAATTCATCATTATGTGTTGCTTCTTTCTTCTTGTAATATGCACACTCAAGATCATTATTCACAATTTATTCAATTCTTTTATTCCAGCTACTGCTTTAAGACTCACATCAATTTTTTCAATTGGGTTCTAAATCCGTTCTTCAATTATCTTCAAATTTGCATCAAACTTATTAACAACATTGATTTTAACTTCCACTCCCATGTTATTTTGAGCACCAGAATATTCAAAAACAATGTTAAAAATCATCTTTATTATGCTCTTCAGTGAGAGCTTCCTGCTCTACCTCTTCCTTATATGCCTTCTTTTCCACTGCATAGAGGTTGTCTTCCACTGTTATGTTGTTAGTGGATATTCATCAAAAAATATTCAACCACTTTATCCTCTTCGTGATCATTGGTTTTTGCTATATCATGTACTAATTCATGAGCAATTCCAACTGCTTCATATCTTGCTACTACAAAGTCAACTTTAACCTTCAATGCTTTATCAAACATGGGGCTTACCATATTACCATAATCAATCCTTGTTTCAAAAAATAAACCACACATATGCACCTCAAAAACACAAGATTAATTCTTAAAGCACCTTTAATATACTTTCAGTCCATGAAGAAAGAATGTTTCATTAAAATAATTCTCTCTCAAAATATTAAAGCCAAAGCCCTTTTAATATTCAGAAAATCCTTTGTATTAGTCTTATGGTATATTTAACGAGTCACAATGTATGAAACCGTGAAACAAGCTTTAACGTAAACCTTTTCAAGGGTTTGACTTCGGTCCTTTAAAAAACGATTTTGATTTGGTTAACGCGTCTTGACTTGTGGAGCGCATGAATACTAGAACAATGTACAACTGGGAATTATCATGTTTTTTCTCTTACACTCTCATTTGAGAAGGGAACTCACATGCCTACGATCCATAAGGTAGATCACTGTTGAGCTCTCGTGCATTATAAAGATGTGTATTCTATTTGTGAGGTGTGGTATTGCTTCAATAAAAATTAAAAAAAAATTATCTCTTGTCTCTCACGGATTGATGTTAATCTGCTCTCTCTCTCTCATCTTTGTAAAATATCTCTATTACCTTAGCTCTGATATATATGACCTTAGCTATGATACCAATTTCTTGGTAAGGCAGAGAGGAGAAACACAATTTTGACACACACAAACTATAAGAGTTGGTTCTCTTCTATATTGATCATATTAGGGTCCTATAAATATAATGATCAAGGCATGATTATCTAATAATTTCTCCGAGTGGGATGTTGTAAATATTTTTTTCATGTCAAAGTTTTTTTATACAAAAGAAAAGAAAAAATAGAAAAAAAAGAAGAAGAAGAAAAAGAAAGAAATTTGGAAAAGAAAAGAAAAAATTGAAAGAAAAATAAGAATAAAGGGGAAAAGAAAATAAATAAATAATAAATAATAAAACCCCGTAGGGAGAACTACTCCAAAGGCCCCCAATTTTAATTTTATTTAATTTTATTTTTATGTTTGTACTAAAGTTAGAAATGACATGAAACAATTTTTTTTCGTTTACGATAAATTGTTGGCATTTTTCGACGGCTACGATCATCCCCTCCTAGATCAACGACAAGGGATGATGTTCGTACCCCACCCAACCATTCGGGACTTAACGGAGTGGGGTGTCCCGAAAATCAGTTTCAAACTAAATTACTCCAGCAAACGTGTCTATCCCATATTGATTTTGGGGTTTCCCTTCCCAATTCCACTTACCACCCCACTCATCATTCACCCCCGATGTCCACATCACCTATTGTCCACATCATCTGATCGTTATCATTCAAATCTCCTGCAACTGTCATATGAACGTTAAACAATTAATCCCTCCTGCTAACATATAAATTCCTAATTATTACCACGCTCTGAAACAATAATAATTCTTTTACAATGCCCTGCAATCCCACTATAAAATCTCCCGTTAAACTGCAAATTTCCCTTTCGAAAGTCAATTGGACTATGCAGGTTTAACTTGAAGTGATTTGAAGTTTTCCAGCGTCATATGTGAACCATTTCCCTCTGCAATTTCAATCAAATAGGAACCTTGTAACTTTGTTTCCTTAATTCTCCTTTTAAATTGAAAATGTATTTTCATAAGGGAAAGGGAAAGAAAGATGAATAAAATATGATGTTCCTCTTGTGCCTGAATCTGAGCTATATGAGATTAGGAATTGGGCAAACAAAAAAGTTTTAGATAACAATGACCATCTAGGCATATGGGAATCCCTCTTTCCACATTTTACTTTTCCCCAAACCCATTTTTTCCATGAATGTGTCACCTGGTGTCAACTGAGATACCTCCCAAGCCATAAAGCAATTTGTTCCCAAAATGACCAAGTTTTATTTTCACTTACCCTAGAGAGTATCTTCCATGTCGTTCAAGTAAATCCTCAAGCCTCTTTGCACCCATTTTCAGCTGATACCCTTATGGAAATATACCAGAAACTTACGTTTGCCAAAAGAGCCCATATATTTAAGTGTTTGCTACCTGAAAACATTGAATTACCCAGAAGCAAATTTCCTTACTCTGCCTCCATTTTCTTGATATTTCAAGGAAGGTAATCTATGGTTACGTGTCTATTGGGTTATAATTCATACGAGTGGGTGGATGTTGTAGCATTAGGATTATTATCAATGTTTTCAGCAAGAGAAAATCCTTTAGTACTTTTTAATTACAGTCAATATTTTTCAGATATCCTTCATGAGAATTCTATGAAGTTCAAAGATGAAGGTGTTTTCAAACACCAACCAATTTTAGTTTATTTAGTGGTGTATTATCAAGCATAAAAATTCCAACTTCAACTACAAAAGGTGGATGAGAAAGGAAGTCCATTATCATTTTTCCACTAAAATTCTTTACCTAGAAATAATTCACAATACTTTTCATTCAATTATTTTGTGGATCAGGTTTTGCACACATCCTCGTGTCTTCTTATCAGTGATGTTACACCAAGAATTTCACCAGAAAAAAAAAGGAAGTTTTTGCATCTTATAGAGCCAGTTATAGTTGGAGACTAGTATTTATACCAATACAGATACTAGAATCTATGGGTATGAGCTTCCTCCCTATATATTGCCAAAGTTTGTACCATTGAGAGTTTTTTCCCTTGAATATATCAGACATATGCTTACCATGGATGATTTACACTTTGTGTCAAGCAAAGAGAAAGTACAGTTCAAATTAAAAGCACAGGTGGGACCATACATTGTGAACACTAGAGAAGCAAACAAGGAAGTGAATGAATTGTTGAAACAAACGAAGTTTAAACCAAGCTTCACATGGTCTTATGGCCCATCAAGAATAATTTCTATCCTTAGAGTTGAGTAGAAAACCACTCCATATTCACATACACCTAGAGTAGAGATAGAACAGTATGCTAATCAAGAGTAGTGGACATAGAACACTTTACATGAGGCTGAAGAACAACTTTTCAAGAAAAATTCTCTACACACTCCCATTCCAAAATGCAAAGACACTAAGAGAATAAGGAAAATCATGTCCCACATTGACTTAGAGTCATAGGATTTTCCAGTGTTCAAAATAAGAAAGAAGTGAGACCCAAAGGATGAAATTAGCATCGACATTAAAGATGATACACAAACAACCAATCAAGGAGAATCATTAGAAAAGAAGGAAACACAAGAGTAAGATACAATTGTTTTAACAGGTTTTCCAATTACTCCTTTTCTAAATGTTTAAGAGATAACACGGTCACCTATGTATTCTTAATCTGAGATGGCCACGCAACAACAAATCATTTTTTCCTAGTACAAGGAGATTAAGAGGAAGAATGAAACCCTCAAAGCTATAACTTATTCAAATTTCTTGAAGCATACTTCCACTACACAACATAGACTCATGTCTGCATTTGACACAGAGAAAGGGTAGTTTTAGTTGGCCTTCCTAGAAACTACGGTGCCAATTCCCAGGAGTGATGAAGATTATAAATCTTCTACATTTTTTTATTGATGCCGAAAAAGTTCATGGAATTGATCAAATCAATTTGCATAAACAAGAAGGAGATATGATTTACTCAACATTCATCAATTCATCAATGGATGCCTCCAAATTACAAACATGTTTGAACAATATGCATTCACAATTGAAGATAAAGAGAATGTCCTCACTGGCCAAAGACAAAAGAATAAAAGTTTTGGAAAATTGGATTATTAAGATGGGATATGATCCTAGTAATGTTAAGGAAGTAGAGGAGACGATTAAAACGAGAATTCAGATATCCAGGCCCTTGTAAAACAACTTAAACCTCCAACCACAGAGCACCCTCAACCTGAGGAAATCACAAATTTAGAGGTTGGGAAAGATAATTTGTTCAAGATAATTATTGAATAGAATGTTCAGATTCAAAAGATGGAGATAAACATGGAAGCACTATTGAAGGAAAATTAACATTTGGAAGTACCAGATAGATCAGTACAGGAGGAATTACAATAAACAACACAAGCATCCACTTCTGGTTCATCTGAAAAGCTAGTCAAAGATTTGGGAGAATTATCATTAACGAAAAAGTTAATGACAACACTGCCAAAGATGGAGGAAAACAAGATCAGATCAAATAATGCATACCTAACAGAGGTGAAAATGAATTTCAAACTGATCTAGAAAAATCAAAATTATGAGGATCAATATCTAACAACTCAAATGTTAGCAGAGGCTAAAAAGAGTATATGGAATAGTATAAGTGAAAATATCACAGATTTATGGTCATCAGCCCGAATCATATTTGAGCAGGAGGAGCTAGTGCAGAATTCAAAAGAAGTGATTGAGCATATGGAAGTGGATATTGTACACAGGCCAGCATAATCACATAGGATAATAAAAATGTGGAACTCCAAAACTAAAGATGAGTTTGAAGAGATCAATATTCAATATAGAAAAAAAACAGTGATGGAAGTTAAAAGAGTGTTGATAAAGAAAATCTTATGGTGCAATTAGAGAAGAAGTGCAAAGAATTAGAGCTCCAGGTTAGAATATTTAACAAAAAGTTTTCTATATTGCAAGAAAATGGTTTTCCAACCTTAAGAGCTTCTAATGGAAAATTGATTCCATTAGAAAATTATCGAGAAATATTTTGGAATATAACTGCAAATACATCCAAATTTGCTAAAGTGAGGGGAACAATAAATGGAGAAGCTTTCATGGAGGCACTACTCTACGATCTCCATATTCAGCATGAAATTCATGATCTATTCCTCAATAAGCCAACTTTCCAAGCTTATAGAGAAATAGATGAAAGATCTAGAAGCATGGTAAATTTTTCCATTCCTAGTGAAGAGCGATGGGATAACTTACTGGAGTTGATCAATTAAAGGTAAGCATAAAATCCTACAGTTTTATTGGGAACAAAAAAACAAAAGAAGTCGAAAAGTAGCTACAGTGAGCAACCACTTCTCTCTAAAGATTCAACAGAACTATAGAATTTGTCCAGAATTCTTGTTTTTTAGTTATATTCCAGAAATATCTATATCTTTATTAGATAGTATTTTGTAATCAATTTCTTTTTGGAATCCAAATTTAGTTCAATAAAAACTCTATAAATATTTTGTAATAAGACTTAGAAAGGGTTGGATTATGTATGAAGAGAAAAACTCTACCTTGATGTAAGCTATGAAGTTTACTCAAAGTAATCAATTAAGACTTAGAAAGGGTTGGATTATGTATGAAGAGAAAAGCTCTATCTTGATGTAAACTATGAAGTTTACTCAAAGTAATCAATTTCAAAAATACAGAGGTAGTTTTGTTACAAGATTCTTGTGTAAAACAAATGGTGATGTTTCTGCTCGTGTTGAATTGTTCTTCTTTCTGAGTTTTCATATGGACTTTCCTTCCCTATTGTTACAAGAAGCTCAAGATTTGAATTTACTTAAGTGTACTCTGGCTTGTTTAAACAGTTTTAATGTTTTCTTTTTGAAATTAAATATAAAATTAATTTAAATGTGCTTTATATTTGATCATCTACCTTTTTCATCTCAGCCACACCATAAATATCTTAAAAACTAGGAACTTTCCTACCCTGCCCTATTACATCTACTCTATTTATTTTTGATTGATTACCAAAAAGTTTAATGACTCCATGCCCAATAGACTTTTCATTCTTCAACCAAAATTTTGAAAAACCCATCATCAAACTTCGATATCTAGCCTAAAATCTTGAAAGAATAAATTAAATCATACAAAGAGAGTCCATGGAGTACTTTTCATCTTCAACTTGGAAATGGAAATGAGTGTAGGAGTTGAGTTTCCATGGAGTACTTTTCATCTTCAACTTAGAAACGATTTTCATTTTCAAGTTAGTGGGAGTTGAGTTTCCATGGAGTACTTTTCATTTTCAACTTAGAAATGGTTTTCATTTTCAAGTTAATCATAAGATTTGAACCATGAGCCATGGTCATGGGTGTAGGAGTTGAGTTTCCATGGAGCAGTTTTCATCTTGAACTTAGAAATGGTTTTCATTTTCAAGTTAATCATGAGATTTGAACCATGGGCCATGGTCATAATAATATGATATTTTCACCAATAGGCTTGATGGGCCATGGTCGTAATGTTCCCATATTTTGAAACATGGGCTAATTCCTGAGGCAACCAAACGGATCTTCAAACCAGCTGATCTTGTCTCGTGTAAAAAGAGATGTGTGCAAGAGATATGGTGATCTTGTGTCGTTAAAAGGGGGAAGTTGTGCATCTAAAGTGCAGAAGGGAACTGTTGTATACGAGCCGTCCGATTGTTATGATCTTGTGTGGCATAAAAGCTGCAAGTCGAAACTCTTGCATCTTGCATCCAAAGTAAAAAGGGAAATCTCTGTATATAAATCCTCCAACAGATATGAATTTTGTTTTGGTGTAAAAGGGATGTCTTGCATCTAGCATAGCATAGAAAGGAAACAGGATACTAATAAACCATCCAAGATACATGGAATCGGTGGGAATTGATAATCCAGTGGGCGTAAATCATACCCACTTTGACCGATTGTGTGAGCAAGATAAATTAAAAAAAAGGTACACTAATTATAACACTGAATTTATAATACTGAATAAACAAGTCGTAAATCACATCCACATCCACAGGCTTTGTGAAGCGAAAGAGGCGCACTTCTAACCCTAAATAAAAAGTTAATGGGCTTACCGTGAATGGCGGTGACGCACCTAGGAGGCGGGGGGGCCAATTTTAATACTGAATAAACAAGTCGTAAATCACATCCACATCCACAGGCTTTGTGAAGCGAAAGAGGCGCACTTCTGACCCTAAATAAAAAGTTAATGGGCTTACCGTGAATGGCGGTGACGCACCTAGGAGGCGGGGGGGCCAATTCTAAACATTTTGTCCGGTTAAGTTCAATAATGGTTAAGGGGAATAATGAGTCTAGACTTCCCATTTTTATTCATTGGATATGCAAAAGGTAATAAGAATATTTCAGAAGGTTTCTTTGATCAGAAGGTTTCTCTGATCACATAGAACAAAATTGGACTGCAGATTTATTATCAAAAAGCGGTATTTATCTGGTGAATTTTACATTTATGTATTTGAACATAAAGGTATGACGAACACTAACACCATCAACTATTCTTAAGGAATGACCACGCAGAGTTTTTATTATTCATAAGGACTGACCAGTTTGTAATGAAGCTTTTAACAACAAATAAGATATTATAGAATTTTGTAATACAATATAATCAAAAGTTTATAATTAATCCGGACACAGTTTTTTTGAATGAAAAAAACGTCAGATATATATTATGTACCAACACAAGGTAAAAAAAAATCTCTGAAAATTTACATTCAATTCTGTGTTCACAAATCATATCTTATATCACAAAATATTAATCAGGGATTATCAATGTTCTAGAGTTCAAAACAAAATCTACTGAATTACAGTTATCGTTATCCAAACGCCATTCAAACTATTAGAACACTGGCTCAGTGACATTGTGAAGTGATTATGAGCCAAGCACCACATCAACATCTCATGTTCTGAGCTCCCCGTCAAAAAAAACCAGTCTGAGTGAAAGATGACGTGGAGGTCTATGATGAATCCTCAAGTCTCCCTATTTCTGTATAAATCAGGACACAGTTATATGAAGATAATCTAAAATATTTATCTCATGAAGTATGTTTTGTAGAAGGAGAGAGATAAAAGATTCAAAACATATTTACTATTTAAAGGAGCTATTTTTTTTTTCTATTTAAAAAATCAATAATCTAGATAGCTCTCTCCGTGTATGAAGAAAATAAAGCTTCACCTGTCTTTTTCTTCTGCTCGCAATAGGATCATATTTTCTTGTTTTCGCTCACAAGCGGCAATAGGATCATACTTTCTTGTGTTCGCTCACAAGCGGGATAGGATCATATATTTTGCAAATAATTTGCATTCAGTTGTGAGAGAAAATAATTTACATCTCCTCTTTTCAGTGTTCTTGCAATTCTTCATGGCGGTTTCCAGCCCAAGCGCGAATGGTAGAGTCAATAGTGCTCTCCGTGTAGAGTCAATAGTGCCCTCCGTGTTGTCTGAGGCAAGCGCAAATGCAAATGGCACAGTCTGTATTAATGGTGTCTCCCATGAGCTTGAACCTCACCGATCTCAAGGTTTGTCTGACTCCAGTCCAAATGCAAATGCAACAGTACTCATTCCCCATCGCCGGCATAAGCACGCGCTCCGAGAACAGGCCTTGCAGAATTACAAGTGCAACGGCTGCAAAGAAAGTGGAGGGCGAGTGGGTTTCAAGTGTGGGTTGTGTCCTCTTTTTATCCTGCACGACTGCTGCAACAATCTTCCTGATGATTTTACACAGATGCGGCTCGGAGAGACCTTTCAGTTTCGCCCCAAAACTTCACTCTGGACACATTACTGTGAAGCATGTGGGGATATGCTCAAAGGTTTTGTGTTCGAAACTAAAGGGAATCGATTAGGGAGAAACAAGCGAAGGCTGCATCCCTGGTGCTTGAATCTTTTGGAACTTCACCCGACACTACAATTTCAGCGGCACGCGGATCACATTTTGAGGTTGGATGAAAATAATTCTGGTGAATTCACTTGCTCTGCCTGCCGTCTGGTGGTCCATTCTGGTTGTTGGAGATACACATGCCGTGACTGTGATTATAACGTGGATATGAGCTGCGCCAAGATCCAGATAAGTAGCCTTGACGTTGTGAGGGTTGCACCCAGAAGGCGGCATCGAAGGCCGGGACCTCCGGTCTGTTTTAAACGGATTGCTAAAGGGTTGTGTGCTCTTGGGGTGGAAATCGTGGGTAATTTGTTGGCGGACCTAATTGAGAAGTTATGTTGTGGTCATTGCTTAGATGACGGGCATGATTAGACTGACCCTTCTGTCACTCAGCGTGATCAGAGTGCCGTAGACTTCTCAGGCAAAGTTTTGGCGCAGAATTCAGCAAAGATTTTTAAAAAATTTGGCAAAGATTTTATCAGAATCATGTTTACAGTTGTTAAACTTTAGTATTTTGAGTGCTCTAAGGATTTTTGGTAGTACTGAATCCATTTCCATTATCAAAAATGGATTCCAAACACTCCAACTATTTGATTTCTTGAATTTAGTTGTCCGGATTTCAGCAAAAAAACTGCTGTCCTGGCTATTTCGTTGCCTAGGTAGACAACTCCGATCAGAGTGGCCCTTCTGCCACTGACACTCAGCCTGGAGGAATTCGATAAGCGGATCCATTACGGTGTTTCTATATCGTTCAAGGTAGAGAGCATTTCTGTTTACATTAGTTTTGGTGTTTTTAAGCATCGGAGGGTTTTATCCATTAAATATTTTGAAGGTGCTGCATGGGAGGGTTTTATACATCAAATATTTTTATGGTTTTGCGTGTTTTATACATCAAATATTTTTAGGTACTGGATTCTCGTATGGACATTTTCTCCTTGAAAACTGAAACTATTTATGCCCTCCTATTTAATATTTTACTGTACTGGATAGTCGTGATGCACTTTTTATGTTGAAAACAGTTATTCAATTATTTATTAAGTTTTATCTAATGTTTCTTGTTTTTTATAATGCTGGTCATATTTACAAATTTGTCTACCATGTTTTTAAATTAAGCTATATGCAGTTTTATCAGCAAATTTGTATCTTGGGTTGGGTTGATTTGCAGCACTTAACATTAGGTTGAGATGTGTAAGTATGTTTTTTCTATAATTTTTTAAATTAAAAATTATGTTTTAAATAGAAAAATAATGTGTTATAATTAAAAAAAAAAATCTATTGTGAAATAATTAAAAGTAAAAAATTGTATAAATAAAAATTTAAATCTTATATTTTTCAAAAATATTTCAACAAATTTAAATAAACTATTTGAAAATTTATATTAATTGAATGTAATAAAAAAATAAAAAAAACCTAAAAAATTTGATACAATCTGTACTTGATAAATAAATCTATGAATCCTTAATTTGTTAAAGTAATGGATAATCACGTGATCTAGAAGGATCATAAGAATACCATTATTAGTTATTTATGTTAAATTTGATTCGTTACTTTGTTTTTAGTGAAATGTCACGTTGCACATTATAAAACAAACTTGCAGACATTAGACTTTCAGAGAATTATTGTTGTGCAAACACAGTGTGGTAGCATCATGCTGTAAGGAAATGGATAGTTACTATTTATCTTTAAATTCATTCATTGCTCCGCTACTAGTGTATTTTCATCTTGAGTAGCATCGTGTTGCAAGAAATTGATAGTCATATGAAACATCATAGCAATTATTAGTTATTTATGTTTAAATTGATTCTTTGTCGCTATGTTTCTAGTGTATTTTTAAGTTAGTTATTTATGTTTAAATTGACAATTTGCTATGTTTCTAGTGTATTTTTAAGTTTTGCCCATTATAAAACAGAAACCCAGACTTGAAATTTAAGGCAGACGGGGAATTTTTACCCGACTCTTTTCTTGAGATTAATATCTGAAGATACATAGTGGTGGCATCATGCTGCAGACATGGAATTTTCATAGAAATCTTTGTTAAGATTCACAAGTGACGATATAGAGTGGTGGCACCATCTTGTAAGGAAATGGGTGAAAGATCATGGTAATTATTAGCTAAGACGTTTAAGTTGATTCTTTTCTCTCTTTCTAGTGTATTTTTATGTTTCTCGTTGTAAAACAGAAATTTAGGCATGAAATTTTTAGTGAATTTTCTGTTAAGATTAATTAGTAAAGATATAGAGGCGTGGCATCACATTGTAAGGAAATGAGTGAAAGATCATGGAAATTATTAGTCGTCTTTTAAATTGATTCATTTCTTTAGCTTTTTCTCACTAGCAACACCTCTAAAATATCTTGACAGGCACTTACCCACTAAATTCTACTATGAATTAAAATATCTTGACATGCACCTATTCACTAAACTCTACTATGACTTAACTCCACTTCATTGACTCTCTAAATTTAGTGAACTACTCATTCCGGAGCACTTAGCTTATTTTAACACACTCCCTTCATTACGACTATATGACTCAACATAACTCAAACATGACTCAATTATGCTTACTAAGCTTCCAATGGAAATTGACTTAATTATCACTCAAACATGCATGTTGGTCTATGTCTCACCTAGGCTTACAATGAGTCAAAACGTTTACAACTTTTCATTTTCTTTTTCTCTGCTTCCAAACTCTATATCCTCGAAATAGCTTCATTCTTTGTTGTGCTTTCTTGTTGTAGGCTCCATATTTCTTTACTTGCTGCTGCTGCAATTTTTGTTTGACTTCTCTTTATTTTTTGTTGAAAAACAATCTCATCTTCTCTTCTACACTTTCCTCTCCAAATATTCGTCAAACCATGGACTCATGCCACAACATTACATCTTCAAACTGTCTTCTTCACTCTGCTTCTTATGCTTCATATTCCTCAGTTTCTTTCTTCCATATTTGTTGATAATTGGATCGTATCTCTTCTTGACAAATGGTTTTAATGCATTCTTCCTTGTTTTCAGAATCTTCCATATCCTTCTCTTCACATGCATCATCATGTGCTACTACTTTCTTCCTGTTGTAATCTGCACACTCAAGATCATTATTCACAATTTCATTCAATTCTTTTATTCCACATGTTGCTTTAAGACTTGCATCAATTTGTTCAAATGGATTTTGAATCCATTCTTTACTGAGAAATTCCTTCTCTATCTCTTCCTTTCCTGCCTTGTTTTCCACTCCATGGAGGTTTTATTCCACTGTTATGTTGATAATCATCGGCTGTTGCTAGATCATGTACTGCTTCGTGAGTAGTTCCAATTTCTTCATATATTGCTTCTACAAAGGAAGCTTCAAACTTCAATTCTTTATCAGTCATGGTGCTTACCATATTACCATAATCAATCATTGTTTCAAAAAAAAAACCAAACATATCATGAAGATAATGTTCATCCACCCTATGGTGGGATATCTGAGCATGCATGTGCTCATTGATAATTTTAGCTTCACCAAATTCATGAGCTGCGGATGGATTCACCAAAGCACATATCACTTTGGAGTCATCATCCACATGTGTTTCATCACAGTGGGATTCACCATTGTACCATCCAAATTACATTGGATTGATTGAGAATTGATATTCTCCTACTCTGCTTCACATACAGAGGCTTTAGCTTCTCTCTTTGCAATCTTTGTTGCATCTTCTTCATCCATATGCATGCTTGCATAATGGGTTTCAATTTATAGTCTTCACGACCATATTCCAATTTTGAGTGGGATTTTCCAAGCTTTGTTGTCATCTCCAAGTCTTGCTCATATAATCTCACATATGTGGCTAAATCAACAAAGTGTCAAACATCTTGTTGTAGCATGCCACTCCCCCTTGGATGAAATTCTTATTTCAAGATCTTCCATGCTTCCTTGGAAGTTGTAGTTTTTGCTACCTTGCACATAACCATTTCATACATTGCTTGTTGAATGAAACTCAAAGCTAGGGCATTAGTAAACATAGGAGGTGGTAGGAGATCCATGCTACACCAATGAACCTCGATTTCATCATTGTATTTTTCTAGACCTCTCTGTTCATTGCGTGCATGCTTAACCTCTCTAAACATGGAAACATTCTCTTCTTGTTATTTTTTATCTCTTTTCTTAGTCTTCTTCAGTTGCACTTTGTAACTAATGGCTGTTGTATTTCCTCTGTCTTATCGTTGCTTGTCTTATTGCATGAGGCTATCTTATATCGCACACGAAAAAATATATGATTTTCAATATGCGCCCTAGTAAGGCACAATATTCACACAAAATATTGTCATGCTTGAAAAAACACTAGATAAATTTTGAAGACTAAAAGGAATTTGCAAAGCACTAAACCCTCTTGTTCAATAAAATCCTTCTCCTATTTTTAATTCTTTTTTTTAAGAGGAAAATAAAAAACTACACAATATGTTCCAGAAAAAACCTTTCATGACAAACATCTTCTCCTTTTATAAATATTGTGACCTCAAACCACAAGATTTATATGAAAACCTTCTTAAAGCACCTTTAATATACTTTCATCCCATGAAGAAAATTTTTTTCATTAAAAAAAAATCTCTTGAAATATTAAGGCCAAATCCCTTTCAATATTCAAAAAATCCTTTATATTAGTCTCGTGATATATATAACTCGTTGCCATGTATGAATCATGAAACAAGCTTTAATGGAAAGCTTTACAACAGTTTCACTTCGGGCCTTTAAACAACGATTTTGATTTGGTTAACGCAGCTTGACTTTAGGAGGGCCTGCTTATTAACGAAGTGTACAACCCGAAATTATTTCTTTATTTCAACAATGCTCTCATTGAATAAGGGAAGTCACATTCCGACGATCTGTAACGTCTCTTGTTGTTGAGCTCTCGTGTGTTATTACACCCTGTATGCTATTTGTGAGGTGCGTTATAGCTTCAATCAAGAGAAAAAATTATTTCTCTTCTCTCTCACAGATTTCTGCTAATATTCTAATTTCTCTCTCTCTACTCTACAAAAGCCTCGCTTTGATCTCTATGACCTTAGCTTTGATACCAGTTTATTTGCAAGGTAGAGAGGAGAAACACAATTTCGACACAAACAAACTATAGGAGTTTTTTCTATTGACCACACAAACTTGATTCACATCATTTAATTACAATGAACTCATTGAAGGGTATTTTTTCCCAACTAGCCACTCGGCTAAAATACCTTGACATTCACACACTTACCAAATTCGACTATGACTTAATTCTGACTGACTCTCTAAATTTAGCCAACTCCTCATGCTCGAGTAATTAGCTTATTTTAAAATATTTTGGAGAGCTATTTATGTACTTTATTTTTGTTCTAGGGTCAATTCAGGTTGGTGGCCAGTCCCTAGGTCGAAATTAGTTTTAATAGACGAGGTACCCCTAGGTGGATGTGAGTTTTAATAGATGAGGTAACCCTAGTTCGACGTTAATTTTAAAATTTAATGGACGAGGTAACCCTAGTTCGACGTTAATTTTAATAGTATTCATTAGGGGAATTTTGAGGTCTAAAATGGGCCTCCTAAGGAAATTATAAAATAATAGTGGAAAAAATCAAATAAGATTTGATGACATCATCAAATTTTAGAGGGAAAAATGAAAAAACTACTTTTTCAACTCATATTTTCAACTCATCTCCCAAAGTTTTTACTCAGCTCGAAGCCGGAGACCTGCTGGGATGCGAATGACCCCCCCCATCCAAGGAGTACCCATGTTGCATACTTTCGATGGGTCCTACTACACGAAAAATGAGAAATACATAAAAAAACGTGATTACAATCACATTTTTTATGTATTTCTCATTTTTCGTGTAGTAGAGTTCATCGAAAGTATGCAACGTGGGTACTCCTTGGATGAGGAATTAAATTTTGCATCCAACGAGTACTCCCACTCGAAATTTGAGTAAAAATTTTGGGAGATAAGTTGAAAATACGAGTTGAAAAAGTAGTTTTATTATTTTATTATTTTTTAATATTTTTACCCTTTTATTTAAAAATGGTGAATCATCCCCCATGGTTGACATCATCATCTTGAATCCTATTGGTTGTTATAAAGTTTATTTTTGTTGTACATTTTTCTTAGGAGGCCCATTTTAGACCTCAAAATTCCCCTAATGAATGTTCGATGGAAGCGATATTCTTTTATTTTTGTTCTACCGCTATACACGAGGTTTTCATTTCCAACTTGATCATGAGATTTAATGGTTTGGGGTTATAACCCTAGGTGACGTTGGTTTTAATAGTCTGAGTGTTCGACGGAAGAATATCATAATATTATTGCTGATATTCTACGTAGGGGTTAAGTATGGATGTTTCATGAAACTGTTGTTCTACTGCTCTACAAGAGGTTTTCACTCCAACTTGATCATGAGATTTGAGTATCTTGCGTTATATGGAAATGGGTGTAGGAGTTGAGTTTCCATGGAGCAATTTTCATGTTCAACTTAGAAATGGTTTTCATTTTCATGATAATCATGGGATTTGAACCATGGGTCATGGTCATAATATTATCATATTTTCAACAATAGGCTTGATGGTCCATGGTCATAATGTTTCCATATTTTTAAACATGGGCTAAAACCTCATGCAAGAAAACATATATTCAAACCAAATGATCTTGTCTTTGTGTAAAAAGGAATCCTTGCACGAATAAACTATGGAATAGATGTGGTGATCTTGTGTCATTAAAAGGGGGAAGATGTGCATCTAAAGTGCAAAAGGGAACTATTGTATACGAGTTGTGTGATACTTATGATCTTGTGTGGTATAAAACCTGCAAGTCGAAAGTCTTGCATCCAATGTAAAATCAGAAATCTCTGCATATAAATCCTCCAATATATATGAATCTTGGTGTCGTGTGAAAGGGATGTCTTGCATATAGCATAGCATATAAAGGGAACATGATACTAATAAACCGCCCAAGATACATGGAATATGTGGGAATTGGTATCTAGGATACCCATCCAATATATATGAAATCTAAGGGAATTGGTCTACAGGATACCAATAGCGGAAGCTTAGGTGAGACTTGAGCGAAAATGATGATCGAGTGGGTATAAATAATATCCACTTTGATAGGTTCTGTGAACAAGATAACTTATGAACGAGATAAATAAAAAAAGGTACACTATTTATAACATTGAATAAACAACTCGTAAATCATATCCAAATCAACATCCACAGGATTTTTGCAGCGAAAGAGGCACATTTATGTTGAGATATTAATCTCACTGTCAGTTAGGTGTAGTTACATTTAATTCTATTATCTGCTAGGTGTCGTAGACAGTTCATTTTCATTCAGTTTTACTTCAGTTTACTTTAGTTCTACTTCAGTCATTTATTATTGATGTTTACAATGTACTCTATTTAACAATCTTTAAATATTAAGAAGGGCAATCTCTGCTCCAGTTTTTCGTTGTCATTCATGGTCATGGTATCGAAGCTAGCTTGCATAAGCCTCCCCAAAGAGCAGCAACACAACCAAGTTGGAGCAGTAGAGAGGAGAGGCAATAAGACTCTTTGACAGAGCAGCAGAAGTTTGAGGAAATAGAAGAAATCCTGAAAAAAAAAATTGCTATGATAATGCACTAGTTATTCAGAAGCTTAGCGTTAGTCTTAATGCGGGAGCTAAAGACAATAGTCACGGTATAACGTGAGAGCCAAGTGCCGAGAGCCGCGTTAACTGTCATTCACTTGCGCGCTTTTCGAGTGGCACGGAACCTGCGTTGATCGTCTGCGTTAACAATAACACGGGCCAGGAGTTCATCACCTTCGTTAAGTGATCTATGGTGTAAGTGAAGCTGTATGAAGTTTTCAAATTATTAAAAGTGATTTTCAAAGTTTTACATAAGGTTTTTTAAAAAGTTGATTCATTCATCAAAATGGAAAGCGCTCATTTTAAAGGTGTCGATTTAAAAAATGGTGAAAGGTTTAAAGAAAGTTTTTTATAAAAATAAAATTAAAATAAAAAAAATAAAAATAAAAACTTGAAAATTTTCAAAGGTTTTTATAAAGAGGTTACGAAAGAGCATGTGGTGAAGTTTTTTTAAGAAGTTTTTTTTTGGAAAAAATAAATTAAAAGAGGGTTTCAAGAGATTTTTTGAATTCTTTAAAAGAGATTTAAAAAAAAAATAGAGGATATTTACAAAAAGGCGCATATTAGCATTTGAATAAATAATGTCTTCTTTAAGCTCTTTGCCACAGACACCAAATCTGCTTGGCAAAAATTATGAATTTTGGAATTTGAGAATGAAAACTTTTCTACAACTCAAGATTGTTGGGATACAATTCTAATCGCCTATGTAGATTCGACCCAAGAAGCATGGGCGACCATGACCAATAATCAGAGGAATGCAGCTATTGAACTCAGAAAGAAAGAGCATAGAGCCAAATGCTGGATACAAAACTCAGTCGATGATTCTATCTTTGAAAAAATAACTGGTGCAACAACAACAAAATAATTTTGGGATATTTTTCAAGCTGTGTATCAAGGAAATGATACAGTGAAGACAATTAAATTGCAAACATTGAGAGCTCAATTTGAAAGCCCAAAGATGGCTGACACCGAGAATGTGGAGCAGTTCATGACTAGAGTCATGGGAATAGTCAATCAGATCAAACTCATTGGCAAAACCACTACAGATCAAAAAAAATTTGAAAAAGTTCTTCGAAGTCTACCCAAGAAATATGACATGATTGTGACAGCCATTTTGGAATCCAAAGACTTTACAACTTTCTCAGTAGAACAGTTGACTGGATCACTTCTGGCACACGAAACAAGACTCAACCTGACAGAAGACTCCATGGAACAAGCCTTCAAAGAACAACTCTCATTTGGTAGAGGCAGAAGCAGAGGATATAGAGGCAGCAACAAGCGAGGCAGAGGTCGAAGCAGTGGCAGATTAGATTATTATCATGCAACAAAGTAGTGGAGACCTCCACAAAACCGAACCCAGAGAGGTAGATCATGGAACATATCGAGTGTCCAATGTTACTACTGTAAGAATTTTGGCCAGTATGAACAAGACTGTCGAAAGAAACAATCATTTTAGTAAATAGGCATTATCAATCTCTCCAAAAATGAAGGATAATCCTCAGAGACCATGTTTCTTTCATGCCATATTTCAGGAGACAAACACAATGAAGATATTTGGTTGTTGGACAGTGGATGCAGCAATCACATGACAGGCATTAAGAATCTTCATTCTTCTCTTGATGCTTCCATAACATCAGACATATCGCTTGGAGACCGTACAAGTATTAAAGCTGAAGGAAAAGGTATTGTTCCTATTCTTACTAAGCAGAATCAAAACAAATACATCCCTGATGTTTATTATGTTCCTCAGCTAAAACATAATCTCATTAGTGTAGGACAACTAATGGAACATGGCTATGATGTGTTATTTCGAAAGAACACCTGCTATATATATGACAAAGATCCTCATAAGAGATTGATAGCCAAAGTTGAGAAGACCAAGAGTAGGATGTTTCCATTGACACTTAGAAGCCAAAATACTAGACAATCTTTATTCCGCAATATATCAAGTATAGATGACACTCATCTATGGCATTCTAGGTATGGCCACATCATAATCAAAAGTCTAAGTCTACTTCAAAAGAACTCTATAGTCATTGGTCTACCTACTATCAGTGAAAAAGTCTGTAAATGTGAAATTTGTGTTCTATCCAAGCATAAAAGGGATAGCTTTCCTACATAATCCTCAAGGGCGAAAGAGCCTTTAGCACTTGTCCATGCAGACATATGTGGCCCAATGCAGACATTTTCCATTGGTGGTAGTTTCTACTTTCTGACATTTATTGATGACTTTAGCAGGAAGATATGGGTGTACCTTTTAAAAAACAAATCAGATACCTTCTCTAGATTTCTAGAGTTAAAGGTAGAAGCAGAAAAAAAGAGTGGAAAACTCTTGAAAGTAATCAAATCAGATAGAGGAGGAGAATACAGTTCAAATGAATTCAAAAATTTTTGTTGACAACAAGGTATCATAATGCAGTACACAACCAAATACACTCCACAGCAAAATGGAGTAGCAGAAAGAAATAATCAGTCGATCATGAACATGGCAAGATGCATGCTAAGGGAGAAGAAGTTATCAAATAAATATTGGGCTAAAGCAGTGTCGACGACAGTGTATGTTCCCAACAGATCACCAACATCTAGTCTACCAGATAGAATACCTCAAGAAGCATGGGATGGAAACAAGGTAAATGTGACACACTTTAGAATTTTTGGATTAGTAGCTTTTTCTCATGTTCCTGAAAAACTAAGAAAAAAGCTTGATGATAGGAGTGAAAGATGCATATTTGTAGGATACAGTGAGTAGTCGAAAGCCTACAGAATTTACAACCCTATTACCAAAAAGTTCATTTTAAGCAGAGATGTGAAATTTTTCGAAAATAAATCTTGGTTTGATCATGTAGATGAAACTTCAAATCAGTCTTTTTAT
The DNA here is from genome assembly GCA_034641835.2 of Pinus albicaulis. Lineage (NCBI taxonomy): Eukaryota > Viridiplantae > Streptophyta > Pinopsida > Pinales > Pinaceae > Pinus > Pinus albicaulis. Next base: position 1,182,294,780 of record CM076582.1, read on the forward strand.
CCACGACAGTCTCCAAGATTGCAGGTTTAAGAATAGCCAGACCATTCTGAAAATGGTACATCATCAAGCAGTGATTCAGCCAGTAATCAATCATCTTCAAAGGAGGGATAGAAAACAAGAAGTATTAGAGAGATATATGAACAGGAGCATGAATTTGACCAATAGAATATGTTTTCATTTCTTCCAACTCAACTGATTGATCATTTTGAAGAAGCAGTTAAAGAAAACCATTGGGTTGATGCAATGAACCAAGAAATTGCTGCCATAGAGAAGAATCAGACTTGGGAATTAGCTGATCTCCCAAGAGACAAAACCAAAATTGGCATAAAATGGGTATATAAGACCAAGATAAATGAAAAAGGAAAGATTGAGAAACATAAGGCAAGGTTGGTTGCCAAAGGATTCTCACAACAGTTTGGTGTCGACTATGGTGAAAATTTTGCTCCAGTAGCAAGGTTAAACACTATCAAAACCATTTTGTTCACAGCAGCTCAACACAAATGGAAATTCTATCAGCTTGATGTAAAATCTGCCTTCCTTAATGGAATATTACAGGAAGAAGTTTATGTAGAGTAGCCTCCTGGTTTTGAAGTGCCATGACAGGAGCATAAAGTATATAGATTGAAGAAAGATTTATATGGTTTGAAACAAGCTCCAAGAGCTTGGTATAGTCGCATCGACACCTATCTCATCAAAAGTGGTTTTTCTAGAAGCAGCCATGAACCCACTTTGTATACCAAATCTCATGAAGGTAAAATTCTTATTGTATGCCTTTATGTAGATGATCTTCTTTACACAAGAAATATGATGTTAGAAGACTTCAAAGCAGAAATGCAAGCAGAGTTTGATATGACAGCTCTGTGAGTCATGAAATATTTCTTAGGCATTGAAATTCACCAATCTGCTAATGGAATTTTTGTTGGTCAACAAAATTATGCCACTGATATCATTCAAAAGTTTAGAATGACCAATTGCAAATCAGTTGATACACCAATGGCTCAAGGTACCAAACTCAGCAAAGAAGATGTAGCACCATCTGTTGATTCCACATTATATAAAAGTCTAGTTGGTAGTTTGTTGTATCTAACTACAACTTGACCAGATATTATGTTTGCAGCAAGTTTTGTCTCCAGGTTTATGTAGTCACCAAATATTACTCATTGGAAGGTTGCAAAAAGGATCTTAAGGTATATTACAGGGACCATAGACTATGGTTTGTTTTATACACATTCTGAAAATTATTCACTTCCAGTTTATACAGACGGCGATTATGTAGGGAGTTTAGATGATCGCAAAAGTACCTTAGGGTAAGTTTTTCATCTTGGAACTAATCTGATTTCATGGGCATCCAAGAAATAGTCAATCGTTTCAATATCTTCTGCAGAGGCCAAATATGTAGCAGAAAATACAACAGCTTGTCAAGTAGTATGGTTGAGAAGATTATTGAAATATATTTCAAATTTTCAGAAGGAGCCAACTCCAATATACTGTGATAACAGTTTAGCAATTTATTTATCAAAGAATCATGTTTTTCACAAAAAGAGCAAGCACATTGAAACACATTTTCATTTCATTCGTGAACTTATCAATGATAGGGACATAACACTTTCTTTCTGTGGTTCCAAAGATCAACGTGCATATATTTTCACAAAGCCATTGGGAAAGAATGTATTTGAATTTCAAAGAGAGAAATTAGGCATTGTTAGTGCCTCCACTTGTAACAGTTGACATTAGGAGGGGATGTTGAGATATTAATCTCACTGTCAAATAGACGTAGTTACATTTAATTCTATTGTCTACTAGGTGTCGTAAACAGTTCAATTTACTTCAGTTCTACTCCAGTCATTTATTATTGATGTTTACAATGTACTCTATTTAACAATATTTGAATATTGAGAAGGGAAATCTCTGCTCCAGTTTTTCATTCTCATTCTTTGTCAATTTCTAACCCTAAATAAAAATTTAGTGCACCTAACATGAATCGCAATGGTGCGCCGACAAGGTGGAGGGGGGGGGGGCATTTTAAACATTTTGTGTGGTTAAGTTCAAGAATGGGTCAAGGTGAATAAACTAAAGAATGGGTCACAGGGAATAATGAGTGTAGACATCCCATTTTTATTAGTTGGATATGAAAAAGGTAATAAGAAAAGTTCAGAAGTTTTCCTTTGACCATAGAGAGAAAAATTGGACTGCAGATTTATTATAAAAAAGTGGTATTTATCTAGAAAAAGGTGATTTTTACATTTCCGTATTTGAACAGGGAGGTATGATGAACACTAAAAACATAAACTATTCTTAAGGATGGACAACCCAGAGTTTTTATTTTTGTTACTTACCAGAGGGAAGATCATATTTTTGTAATGAATTTTTAACAACAAATAAGATATTATAGAATTGTGTAATACTGTATAATCAAAAGTTTATAATTAATTAGGATGCAGTCATATGAATATAATCTAAAACATTTCTCTCATGAAATATGTTTGTAGAAATAAAGACATATGAAATATCAAAAGCATATTTACTATGTTTTATTATATATAAAGGAGTTGTTTTTTTCTATCTAAAAAAAATCAATAATCTCTATCGCACTCTCTGTTTATGAAGAAAAGATTAGGAATGGTAGTCGATGGGGAAGCTCAGGAAGCTTCACCTCTCTTTTTCTCTTGCACGCATACAAGCAACAATAGGATCATATTTTCTTTTGTTCACGCAAAAGCGACGATAGGATCATATTTAAGTGACATACGCAAGAGCATACAACAACCTATTTATTGGAAAAATATTATACACTCATTTGTGAGAGCAAATAATTTACGTCTTCTCTTTTTAGTGTTGTTGAAATTCTTCATGGCAGTTTCTAGCCCAAGCACGAATGAGAAAGGTGAGAAAGTTGTTGAGAACAAAACCCATATATCGGAAGTTTTGATCGACTACAACCCAGATGCAAATGGTAGAGTCAATAATGTTATTTATGTTCAGCATAAACCCCACTGACAGGATGGCCTTTCTTAGCCAGGCACAAATGTAAATGGCACAGTTGGTAATGGTGTCTCCCATGAGTTTGAACCTCGTCGATCTTAGGGCTTTTCTTACCCGATTCCAAATGTGAATGCAACAGTCGTTCCCTGTCGTCGACATAAGAACACACTCTGAGCAGAGGCCTTGCGGATTTACAAGTGTAGAGGTTGTAAAGAACATGGAGGGGAAGTGGGATTCAAATGTGATTCATGCCCTCATTTTATTCTTCACGACTGTTACAACAATCTTCTTGATGATTTTACATAGATGTGGCTGGGATATACCTTTCATTTTCTCCCCAAAACTTCACTCTAGACACATTACTATGAAGCATGTGGGGATATGTTCATAGGGTTTTGTTAGAGATGGTGACACAAAACAAAAACTTGTTCATCTAATTCCAAAACGTTGTTACTGACACATGAAAACGAAGCATGTTCAATAATGACTCCATCGATTACCCTACCGACTATCAATTACTTTCTTACCTATAACATCAAAAAATAGTTCTCTTGTGACACATGAATAGTCATCTTATTTAATCCCCTATACTTTGCTGACATGTGAACATGCGTGATTATTGTAACACTTCCCCTTAATCACGACTTATATCTTAACTCGCCTACTGGTCTAAGTCTCAACTAGGCTTACGACATTATTTGGATTTTCTATAACACACAACTTGCTTCTACACATTTCAAATTTAACTTTCCAAGAGGCTTGGTGAATATGCGACCTAGATTTTCATTTGTATTACAATATGATAAGTCAATTTATTTTGATTGCAATTTTTCTCTTACAAAATGATGTGGTGTGTCAATGTGCTTTGTCCATGCATGATATATAGGATTTTTTACCAATTTTTTAGTGCTTTTATTATCACATCTCATTACTGTAGATTCTTGTTGTGTTTCTCCAACATCTTCAAGTATCCTTCCAATCCATATTTCTTCACAGGTAGTGATGCATAACATAATTATGACAAGGAAACAATTGGTTGTTTCTTACTACTCCATGAATTGGTCCTGAACTGATATTGAAATCGTATCCAGTAGTGGATTTCTTATCATATGGATTTATAGCCGAGACAGAATCATAATAACCTACCAACTCCACATCAAATTCATCAGTATAAATAATACTAAAATCAGCTGTTCCTTTCATCTATCGAAGGACTTTCTTTGCTTCTTTCCAGTGGTTTTCACAAGGCTTAGCCATGAACTGTCTAAGTATGCTGACAAAATATGCTATATCTGGCCTCGTAGTGCTGAGGTAGTTAATATTTCTCACGAGTTGACGATACAAGGTTCCATTCACCTCTTTGGTTCCATACTCAATGTACAATTTGGCACTATCTTCTAAAGGAGTAGATACAACCTTACATTAAATCATATTGAACCTTTTAAGGATTTCCCTTATATATTTTTTTGAGTGATTAGTGTCATGCCATATTCCCTAGAGACTTCAAGAACTAAACAATAATGCATTTCAACAAGGTCCTTCATCTCAAATACCTGTGGCAACTGAATTTAATTTTTTCAATCAACTTGGATGCATTTACTATTATGATAAGATCATCAACATACATAGATATGAAAGCAACATTCATGTCTTCATATTCCTAGATGTACATGTTAGGATCATTTTTTATTCTCATAAAAGAGAGGATCTATTTTCACATACGAAGATCTAGGTGCTTGTTTGAAACCATATAAAGCATACTTTGACCTCCAAAACAGATGTTCTTGTCCCTATTTTACAAACTCTTCAAGCTGGACCAAGTAAAATTATTTTTTTAACTCACCATACAAAAATGCACATTTGACATCTAACTGATGCATTTTCAAATTATGTTTTGTAGCTAATCCAATCAAGATTCTAATAGTGTTCAACTTAGCTAGAGGTGAAGAAGTATCTTCATAATCAACTCACTAATATTTTGAATATCAATACTTCCATCGACACTAAACTTGGGTATATACAAGCATTTGCATCCTATGGGAACTTTATTTTTAGGAAATTCTGGCAATTCCGATGTGTCATTCTTGACTATAGAGTTATTATTGAGTTATATTATTCTTAAGCTCCTTCATAGCTTGAAGGTTCTATAACATTCATAACAAGAGACATTAATGTATAATCTTTATACCTTATAGGTACTTGACTTTGACGTGATGACCTTCTTGGAGCTTTAATTCTTTCATCTTTCTTTCTGCATTGCGGAGTCTCCTCTCCCCTTCTTGGAGTGGCATGAATGCTTCATGCTCCTTTCTATTGAACTTGTACCCATTCCTTTGTTTTTTCATGTTCCTATTCAAAAATTGCATCTATTTTGACATAATCACGAGTATCATGCAATACACCATTATTATTCATTTTATCACCTTCATTTGCATTCTCATGAAATACAACATCCCTACCTACAATAAATCTATTAGAACTAGGATCAAACAACTTGTATGCCCTTTTATAATCACAATAACCAATAAATATGAACTTAATTGACTTTGCATCAAGTTTTCTTCTTTCATGTTTTGGAATATGAGAAAATTCCTTGCAACGAAAAACTCTTAAATGACTCACTTTTGGTTTGTACCCATAAAATTCTTCAAAAGGTTTCTTAAGCTATAAATGTTTGGTTGGACTCATATTTTTCAAATAAACAACAGTATTAATAGCTTCAGTCCAATAACCATTAGAAATATTCTTACCTAGAAGCATTCTACGTGCACATTCTAGTCATGTTCTATTTTTCCTCTCGGCAACTCCATTTTTCTCAGGTGTATGTGGAACTATAAATTGTTGTAGAATCCCATTGTTTTTACAATATTCATTTAATTATCTTGATTTATATTCTCTCCACTGATCAGATCTAAGAATTTTGATGCACTTTCTTGTTTTTTTTTCCACCATACTCTTGAACTCTTTGAAGTACTCAAACACATCACTCATATTTCTTATGATATAGTCCCATGTATACCAAGAGCTATCATCAACAAAAATAAAAAAAATACCATTCCCCACCAAGGGATCTAGTTTGCATAGTATTTCCCTCTGTCTTTTTTCCTTATGTATAGGGAATTCCTCTCTATGATACTAGCCAAGTACACATGCTTCACATTCAACATTATCATTTTTCATAATAGGAAGACCTTCAACCATTGTGTTATTTTGAAGTAACAATAAATCATTGTGATTTAGATGTCGATACCTTTAATGCCATAATTCTACTGTTCACACTTTTGTAGATGCCAATGCATGCTGATTTTTCTTTGTCACTTCCATCTTATACAACCCTCCAAATCTAGTACCTATGGCAATAACCTTGCAATGATCTTGAATGTGTTTCACAACACACTATGAGTTAACAAATTCCACCTTCAAAACTTGGTCATCAATCGTAGAAACAAAAATTAAATTCTTTTTGATATTAGGAACATACATCACATTATGGATCTGTTTCTCTTGTCCATTAGGAAAATTCACAATTATTTCTCCATAACCTTGAATTTTAAGTGATATTTTATATCCTAGATAAAAATATGTTCCATCAATGTTTTCATAGTATTCATCAAACTAGTACTTACTACAATCCCTGTGACGTGATGCAATAGAATCAATGGACTAAGCATTCCCATCATCAGTTTCCACAGACAATGCAGCATCAGAAACAAAACAAAAAAAGGATTTTTAAATCCATCACTTATTGAGGTGTGTTTGTCCACAAAATTTCCATTATGCCTTCTTTTTCTTTGCGTAGACTCATTATATTTCCTTTTATAGAAATATTTAGAGTGATGACAAGGTTTTCCACAATAATAACAATCATCATTTCTCTTATCATGAGTTGGAAATTTAGATTGTGTCATACATTTCTGTTTTGCTTCAAACATGCCTCTTTTTTTCTTGTCCCATGACCTACCTCTATATGGTCGTTTACACTTGGCTACCAATTCCAAATCTGAGCTACTGGAGCCCAAATTAAAGCTCTCCATCCTTTTTTCCTCTTATAGAAGAATGCTTATCAATTCATCAAATGTAGAGGCCTTCTCTCTGGCTAAGAGAATTGAAACAAAAATTTGATAATCTTGCACTAAGCCATTTAATATGATGGTGACTAAGCCAATACTAGACACATTTTTCACCGGTATCTCCTAACTTATCACTTAAATCTTTGACACAAGATATGAAATTTCTTATGTTTTCATTTGCTTCCATTTTTAGAGACAAAAGCTTAGTCTTCAAAAACAAGTTTCGATTTTTATTTGTTGTTTCATACAAACCCTTGAGCATATCCCATGTTTCTTTGGATGTTTTGCAATCTCTGATGTGAGGAATAATGTTGTCCTTTACGGACACATGCAACAACACCTTTTATTTCGTCTCCCTTTTCTCCCAATCTGGAACAGAAGTTGCAACAATGAGTTTGGGATCATCCCCACTCACAATGGACCACAAATTATAACGTTGTAGAATTGTTAACAACTTAAATATCCAATTCACATAGTTTCCTCCATAAAGTTTTGTGGATTCATTTAAATAAGTATAAGAAGACAGATTTGACATTATGAAAAAAAAAGTATTTCTCTAATCAATAGAATACCACCAAATCTAAATCAAGGAAAATTTCAAGGATGGAATTTTATCTTAAATTTTAGCAACCTTGACGAATCTTACTAGTCCCTAATATCCAAATTTTAAAATGTTTGATGATAATTTTGTTAAATTGTTTATATTTCTAATTTTTCGACGATGAAATAAGGGATTTATGTTGTGGTAGTTTCTTAAATGATGAGGATGATCAGAGTGGCCCTTCTGTCACTAAGGGTGATCAGAGTGGTCCTTCTATCACTGGGGGTGATTAGAGTTGCCCTTCTACCACTGCCACTCGTCGTGGAGGAATTCAACAAGTGGATCCATTATGGTGTTTCTATATTGTTCACGGTAGAGAGCATTTTTTTTACCTTAGTTTTGGTGCTTTTTAAATTATATTTGGACCAAAGGTTTAGCATCAGAGGGTGTTTTAAGGTTTTGCGTCAAAGGGTTTTATATATAAAATATTTTAAGGTACTGGAATCTTGTATGGACATTTTCTCCTTAAAAACTGAAATTATTTTTGCCCTCCTATTTAATATTTTACTGTACTGGATAGTCGTGATGCACTTTTTATGCTTGAAAATAGTTATTTCAAGTATCTATTAAGTTCTATCTAATGGTTCTTGTGTTTTATAATGTTCATCATATTTACAAATTTGTGTATCATGTTTTTAAATTAAGCTATATAATGTTTATTAGTAGCTGGTAAGAAAATTTGTGTGTTAGGTTGGGTTTATTTGCATTACTTCAAAATTAGGTTCAGGTTTAGCCCATAATTCATACATAGTTTTTCAGTCGAGAGGCTTATTCTACAACCTAGTATGAGGGGATGTGTAAGTTGGTTTGTTTCCTGTCATTTTAAAATAAAAATTAAAAATTAAATTAATGTTCTAAATAGAAAAATAATGTCGGCTATAATTAAAAAAATTGTGTGAATAAGAGGTTTAAATCCTATATTTTTCAAAAATATTTCAATAAGAGATTTAAATAAACTATTTGAAGATCTATGTTAACTAATTTATCTGGATATCCATTTCATATATATTTATATATAGAAAAAAAAAATTATGGTTAAAAATTGTATTTCATCCTATATATATATATTCAATTTTATCATTCAAAAATACAATTTAAACAGTAAAAAATAACACATATTTTTTTACACTCTAAAGAAGTTTGCACATGAAAAATTAAAAAAAAAATTGCACACGAAGAAATTCTAAAAAAATTGCATGTGGAGAAATTTGATCCCTCTATGCTCATGTTATATTAGTACTTCATAGATTTGTGCTAGTATTATTATATATGCGCCTATTGATCCTTAGCTGGTTAAGCTAATGGATAGTCACATGATCTAGAAGGATTATGTGAAGACCATTATTAGTTATTTATGTTAAATTTAAAAAAAAAAAAATGCCTACATTAAACTTTCACAGAATTAGTTTTTGTGCAAATACAGTGTGGTAGCATCATGTTGTAAGGAAATGGATAGTTATGTGAAATATCATGGCAATCGTTAGGAAATGGATAGCTATGTGTGAAGATCATGGAAATTGTTATGAAATGGATAATTATGTGAAACATACTCGCAATTATTAGTTATTTATGTTCAAAATCATTTATTGCTCCACTTCTAGTGTATTTTCATCTTGTCTAGCATCGTGTTGCAAGAAATTGATATTCATATGAAAAATCATCGCAATTATTAGTTATTTATGTTTAAATTGATTCCTTGCTACTATGTTTCTAGTGTATTTTTAAGCTAGCTATTTATTTTTAATTGATTCTTTGCTATGTTTCTAGTGTATTTTTAAGTTAGCCCATCATAAAATAGAAATCCACACCTGAAATTTAAGGTAGACATAGAATTTTTACACAAATATTTTCTTAAGATTAATATTTTCTAAAGATTTTTACACTGAATTTATAACACTGAATAAACAAGTGAAAAAAAAGGTACACTCACTAGTAAAAAATGGCTAATTAGTTACTAAAAAAACGACTAAAATTTGCATATAAACGACTATTTTTTGGTCGGTGACCAATAGTAGCTAATTTACAGTATCTTATAACGCGACCAACTTTTAGTCATTTTTAGATTAGTCA
>CM076582.1:1182304602-1182517144 GCA_034641835.2 Pinus albicaulis
TTGTTGGGGCCTTTGTTTTGAAAAAGGAACAGTTTTGAGTTGCGGAGAACAGGTGCCAAAGCGCAATCATGGTAGACAAGGAGATGTCACGGTTGCGGATAGCCGGAAGATAGGTGGTGCGGCGGTTGCGGAGAATAGTGCAGATGGCAGGCATGGGAGACAAATACAATTAGCAGAACTCCCAGTAATCAAGAAGAAGCGGCAAAAAACGGAGCAAGAAAAGAGGAAAGACTGACAGTCACGTTGGCGGAAGAACAAATAGGCAATCAACCAGCATAAACAAGAGAGTTAGTCCGGCAAAGGGCCGAGTGAGAGAGCCGTAGGAGAACTCTATTAGATCACCGTTGTACTGAATCACCTTGAAATAGACTTTGCGTAGTGATGTATGTCGTTTTATAATGATAATGAAATATGGTTGTTATTGTGTTTGATGTTCTGAGTCGAGTGTTAATCAATTGCTTATTGTGAATGTGTGTCGTGTTTAAATTTTAATTCAGCATCCTGAATGTGCTCAATGAGTAATAGCTTATACATAGTAGTGAGATCTTTTTGTTGTTTCAAGTTCCTTTAGTTGCTCTTCATGGTTGTAACTGTTTGGTACTTGCTCTGTCTCCTAACCTTACTAAGGTCAAGACACGCCTCGGGTGAGACGCTCTGCTCCTTGGAGTAGGGTGAAAATGTTGGCGTTGTGTTAGACTACTACAAAAACCTTGTTGGCCTCTATCCTGAACCCGGATCTTGCTCAAAGACCTCATTTTTCGCCAACAAATGGTTCCATTGCCAGGACCTGAAAATTCATTTAGAAGTTAGATCATGGTATCGTGGATCTACGAGAGAGAAATGCGAAGCTGGTGGGATAACCACTTAGACCAGTTCATATCGCAGCAAGCAGAGTTGCAACGACAGAGGGAGAAAATTGTTAAGGATCGGGTCCTATTTTCTGAATCTATAAGTGACATGTACGAAATTTTTTGGGGAAAGTTTCCGAAAGAAATTTATAATTGGTTGCGGAGACTACAAGTCAAGTCACTTCTAAGAGGGTCGCGTAGGGTCTGTCGCAAGTGGACACACGTGGACCTAGTAGCACTCCATCGATTAGACACTGATTTGACCTGAGCTGTAGATTTCTGGGTACAATCTACCTTGGAAGGATACATTGTGGAATTTGCAGCCGAGTGTTACCAATCCTTTTCCAAAGCGGAAGACGTATTCAGATCTGGATTGCGGGGGGAAATGTTGAAGGAAATCCCATTGTGGATCGAAGCTTTAATGGTGGACGAGGGTTTGACAGAATTTCAAAAGTTTGAGATAGAGACTTAAACCTCCAATACTGGGGGAAGGAGCTGAGGGAAAGATGCTACAAGTAAGTTAGAATGGGGAATAGGGATATGGATGACAGAACATCCAGTAGATTGAGAGAGCGACGAGCACATCGGAGGGTACAGATTGCTGAGAAGTGGCAGGAAAGAGTGATGAAGGAGTTTGAGAAGCAGGAAAGTAGTCGACAGGACAAGGAGAAGTCGCCGCGTATGACAAAGGAAATGGAAGGTCAGACGGGATCCCAAGGAATAGGAGGGACCATCAATGAAGTTGGGCAATTGTATAGGAGCCCAGTCCAAAGAGAAAAGGGAGAAAAGTCCAATGTGAAGGACGCGTGCCCCGAGGAGATATCCGATGTGGAGTTGCATGTTGCGATGGAGCAACTATTTCGAGAGAGGCTGGCACCCATAATTCAAGGTAACTCTATTCCCCAAAGTTCAAGTAGCTCTAGTCCCAAACTTCCCCTGGTACTCTATCAACCACCAGATAAATTTGTTGTTAAGTTATTGGAGTTTAACAAGTTGAATAGTGTTAAGACTACAGTACAGAGATCTACTAGCTATAGTGCTATTAATACAATTTCACAGCCAGGAAGTAGAGGTTTATTTTAGTACCACCCATACAAATAAATATGGCGGGATCATTTACCTGATACCCAGAATTCTCTGGGAGAGGCAACGATGATGTGGAGCAACACTAATATCTCTGCGCGGCGATATGGAGGGCTCAACAGACACCAGAGGCGATTAAGTTGATCAAATTCCAGACTACTCTAAGAGAGGGAGCTCTTCACCAATTCATTAAATGGTCTGAAGCTCATCCAAACCCAGCGATAGATGATGTAAAGAAAGAATTTGTCAAATAATTTAAGTTACCTCGACATATCAACAAGGGTTATCTGAGTTGTGGGAGATTAAACAACAAGAAGGTGAAATGGCATGGGACCTGATGAGGAGGTTCAAGGATGCGATTGGGAAACTGAGTTACCCGATTGATCTGAATCATCAACGAGATTGGTTTATTAAAGCACTTCTTCTGTTGACGAGAACTCCACTGACACAGCAGAATATTGATACTTTACAAGATGTCTTGGAGAAAGATATGAAGATAGAGGCTATGGCGGGGTATCCGCAAGAGTTCAGAGGAGGAGCAGTAGTTCAAGACCCTTCCATATTGGGGCTACAACATTAGATAGCCAGTTTAACGGATAAGTTGAAGGACATTCAGCTGATACGAACTACAAGGCCCAATGTATGGTGTACCAATTGTCTGATGGAGGGACACGTGGCCACAGAATGCTCGAGGTTACAGGGGCAGAATGCGGGAGCTTCAGCAGCAGGGACACAAGGGACTCCACTAGTTGGGGGAGTTGCGTAGATAAACACTCAAGGATTATACTAGCCGCAACCCCACCTTCCAGGGTTCCCTGCTCAATAGAATCATACCACAACCAAATACTGCGAAATATGCAAAGGCATTGGTCATCCTCCACGACTATGCCCAATTTTGCATAAAGTTCTCCAACGTTCCAAACAATACATATTGTGAGTTCTGCGCTTCCACAACGCATAATACCGAGCAGTGTAGATCCCTTGATGCACTGGCAGAATGATTGGATAGACCATCTTATAGAGTGAATGAGGCTCCAAGGGGATGAGGAGGAGGAATGAGAGGAGGTAGAACTGGAGGAAGAGGACCAGTAAGGTGATACAACTGTGACCAAGAAGGACACATAGCAAGGGAATGTCCGCTACCCAGAAGACCATGGTGCTCTCAATGCAGAGTCAATACACACGCAACTGAAGGCTGTCTAGAATTAATTAAGAGGTGGGAAGAAAGAGCCAGACAGAGAGGAGTGAATCTGGTGAATGCAAAACCAAGAATATTAGAGGCTTAATCTATAAAAATGTAGCCATAGTAACCTAGGGAGGAAATAGAACAGGGGAGGATACACATAATATAGACCCGATAAAGCTGATCAAGCCAGCATCTCCAAAAACCACTTTCAGACCAGATAGACAGAAGCAATATTTTAAGGAGGCAGTGGAAACATTTTCCCAAATAGTGGGGAGCAAAAGGCATTGACCTTCCACAGCCGACCGTAGAAAAAGAGAAGCAGACCCATACAAGTACAATGATCGAGGAATGGTTCCGATTATTTTTTAAAATTGTAACCAATGCACCAATGTTGGAACAACTAAAGCAAAATCTAGAATTGGTGGTACAAAAAACCACAGAACCAGAAGAGTCGAGAGATTCAACCCAGAAATAGATAAGAAGGATAAAAAGAAATAAAATAAGAATAGGAAAGTAATTTCGTGTGAATACTCAAGTCGTGGGATTTCAAATCAAAGACACCATGCTCGACCTAGGATCAGATGTCAACATTCTACCAAGAAAGACGTGGGAAGCACTAGGGAGGCAAAAGTTGACATACCCACCGATATAGCTCCGCATGAAAATCAGTATTGCATTGTGCCCATAGGAAGGCTAGAAGAGGTCGAGGTTGATGTTGCGGGAGTGAAAACATACACATATTTTGAGATGATAGACATCATGGGGGACAAGGATCCCTATCCTGCATTGTTGGGGATAGATTGGGCCTTTGAGAACTATGCAGTGATCGACTTGAAAAAGGAACTGATGATATTTGAAGACAGGGAATTCAAGGTCACTCGACCACTTGACCCATATCAGGGACCTCGATATACATAAATTGTTGACAACGGAGAGGATGCTCAACTTCTTGATCACCTTTACCAGATGACAGCAAGGAAGAGAGAAGACTATATCGATCCCACAGTGGGAGGGACCATAAGCTAGAGAAGCATTCAGAGTTCAAACTTGGTCTCGGAAATAGCTTGGGATGTTTGGCAACAGGGAGGATAGAAGACCAATACAAGAAGATGTGCTAATATCCAAGGAGTCAACTGGATTGGAGCTGAGGTAAGGGGATATCCGACTCTATCAAATATGAATGTTGTAAATACATTTATTGCAAAAGTAGAAGAAAAAGTACCAATAGAACATAGAGTCCCACTTATAGATGTAGCACTACAATCCACGTCGGTGAGATGGTGGATCAACCATTGCAACTCACTTCCGAGATGGGAAGATGTTGCAATAGCACTAAGAGCCAGATTCAAGGAAGATGCAGGACCACAATTCATTGAGAAGTACCAAGGAGATTCTGACCCCACGAAGCATTTAGAAAATTGTAAGTAAAACTGGAAGAAAGTAGGGTATCCAAAATATCTGTGGATGCGCAATTTTATACATTCACTGGACATAATTCCACGGGCCCGATATTTAACCGAAGAAAATAAGAGAGGAACTAACACCTGGCAAGTAGTTGTAGAAAATTTTACGCAATGTTTTTCTTTTGAAGGAGAAACAAAACCGGTTACACAGACACTACAAGCCATCAAAAGAGTACTATGTTTTCCAAAAATTCAAGAATACAAAGAGCAACTGCTCTCGGAGCAGATTATCAAACAATCAGTAGCATGAAAACGAATAGATAGTGAGATGGATGACGAAGATTTAGAGAATCTCTGACACTTATACTTTGAAGAGAAAGAAGGGGAGCGGGATATACAAGAAGAACCAACAACAGAGGGAATACATCTGCTACCCTTGAGGGCTAAGAAGCTGAACATTGGAACCTCGGAGAAACCCAAAATAACATCCATTGGTGACTACTGGGATACAGAAATGACCAAGGAGATCCTTGACCTTTTACAGGAATATAAAGACTTATTCCCATCCTTAGTAGTGGAGCTAAAGGGGATAAAAGGGGATATGGGGGAAATACGCATAGTCTTGAAACCCGACGTAAGACTAGTGAAGCGTAGACCTTACCATCTAAATCCAAGGGTAAAGGAGAAAGTCAAAGCAGAAATAGATAAAATGCTAAAAGTAGGGCTGATTTTTCCAATAGAAGAAGCAGAGTGGATCAGTCCCATTGTCATACAAAGCAAAAAAGAAAAATCCGAGATTAGAGTATGTGTTGATTACAGAAGCCTTAACAACGCATGCATACATGATCCATTTCCCACTCCGTTTAGTGATGAGGTGCTCGACAATGTGACAGGAAATGAAGCCTATTCATTCACAGATGGTTTCTCAAGATATCATCAAGTGATAATAGTCGAAGAAGACAAAAATAAGACCACTTTTACAACCAAATGGGGATCGTTCGCATACCATGTCATGCCCTTTGGGCTGAAGAATGCGCCAGCGGTGTTTTCAAAAATAATGATAGCAGCATTTTGGGAATATATCCACAAATTCCTTGAGGTATACATGGATGATTGGAAAGTTTACAGCTTACTGAAAAATCATGCAACCTTGTTGAGAATAATGTTTGATAGATGCAGACAACACCATATTTCACTCAATCTCAAGAAATGTATATTTGCAGTACCTTTTGGGATGCTACTAGGACATGTTGTTTGTAAAGAGGGTGTCTATGTAGATCCAGCAAAATTAGCAGTCATTATTAACATAGAAGCGCCAGAGACTGTGAAACATTTAAGATCACTACTTAGGCATACCGGGTATTACAGAAGATTCATCCGCAATTACGCAAAGATAACAACACCATTGGAAAAGTTGTTGCAGAAGTCAGAGCAATTCAGTTGGATTGACGAATGCAATAATGCCCTCAATACATTGAAAGAAAAGCTAGCAAGTGCACCCATCTTGGTTCATCCTAACTGGGACAAACAGTTCCACGTCTATATTGACGCCTCTAGCATTGCATTAGGAGCAAGGTTAGCTCAGCCAGGAGAAATTTCTGTTGATCATCCAGTCTATTTTGCAAGAAGGAAGTTGTCGACTGTTGAAAGGAACTACACAACAATAGAATGAGAAGCTCTTGTGATGGTGTATTCCCTTCAGAAGTTTCGCCATTACCTACTGGGAGGTACATTCAAATTATTCACGGACCACTCAGCATTGAAGTACTTGGTTAACAAGCCTGTGCTTGAAGGAAGGATATGTAGATGGCTCCGATTGTTCCAGGAGTTCACCTTCGAAGTGATAGTGAAACCAGGAAGGTTAAATGTGGGTCTTGACCATTTATCAAACCTGGAAAATGGAGAGAATGGGGGATCCCAGTATGATCAGTTGTCGGATGTTGATCTCTTCAGAGTAGAAACCATCCCAGATCATTTGGAGCAGATAGCGGTATATCTTGCAACTGGACAATGCCCAACTGAATACACGGCAACTCAGAGAAGACATTTGGTAGTGAAAGCGGCTGAGTATCAACTTATAACAGGATAACTGTATAAGATGGGGTTGGACCAGGTCTTGCGGAGATGTATTATGGACCATGAAAGAGAGGATATATTGTGGGAGTGTCATTGCGGAGTTGTGGGGGGCCATGTTGGTGCAAAACCCACAACAAGAAAAATATTACAAGCAGGGTTATGGTGGCCCACAGTACATAAAGATAGTAAAGCATATGTAAAGAAATGTGATGTCTGCCAAAGAACGGGGCATCCATCACACCGAGATGAGTTGCCACTTCAACCTGTAAGAGCACTACAACCATTTGAAAAATGGGTCATTGATTTCGTAGGGCCAATTGCACCAGTGGCAAGACATTCACAGGCAAGGTACATAATTACCGCAACAGATTACCTCACAAGATGGGCAGAGGCAGTACCGGTGAAAGATTACACAACGGACACATCGGCCAGGTTCATTTTTTAAAATATCATTAGCAGATTTGGATGCCCCATAAGCTTAACCAGTGATCAAGGTACACACTTCATCAATACAACAATCAAGTCTCTGTTAGATAATTTTATGGTGCAACATCATAAGAGCAGTCCGTACCACCCTCAGGCAAATGGAACCATTGAAGCATTTAATAGGATCTTAGAAAAAGGAATAACCAAGATACGCAATGCCAATTGGGATGACTAGGATGAGCGGATACCAACAACATTACGGGCATACAGGACGACTGTAAAAAGGTTGCACAATCAAACTCCTTTCCAGCTGGTGTACGGGAGAGAAGCAATGGTACCTTCTGAATTTATCATACCGAGTCTATTAATCGCTTCAACAATACATCTGACAGAGGAAGATTCAATCAATGAATGCCTCCATGAGCTACAAGAGCTTGAAGAAGATAGATTCATGGTAGAATTGCATAAGACGGTCCAAAAAGAAAGACAGAAGGCTTGGCATGATCGTCATATCAAACATAAAACATTCACAATCGGAGGAAAAGTTCTGTTGTACGACAGAAAATTTCAAAAGTTCCCGAGAAAACTCAGAATGCACTAGATGGGACCATACCATGTCACTGAAATTAAATATTCAGGCGCAGTTCGGTTGGCGCAGCAAGATGGCCAAATATTACAAGGATGGGTGAACGGCGCATGCCTGAAGCCTTATCACGAGTAAGTTTCTTCATTTTTTTTTTTTAAATAACTCTCGCAACCGAGAGGAGTCAGTAGGGTAGAATAGAAATAGATTGAGTCAATAACTCTCTACACTCGAGATGAGAAATAGAATAGAAATCCTGATAAAAAGAAATCACAATAACGTAGAGAGTAAAACCATATGTTGCGATGCGGAGACCACATCGCAACCAATTGTGGTCGGGGGGGGGGGGGTAGTATCTAATGTGTCATCCGTGTCAGAAAGCCAAGCATGTTAAACATCATTCCGTTATAATAACCCATTATACCGATGTCAATCCGTAGGATCACCCAGATTTGAGAATTAATTGCCATAATTAGTAACAACCATACTGTAATAAACTTTCCATATTAAGCCATAATCATTACCCATCATGTTTGCCCAAATCTAGAAGACACAGTCAGCAATGTCAGAATACACATCACCACAGTAACTAATTGCACGATTATAGCCGCGGGAGAGACAAAAAAAATTAATTAGTTATGGGGTCTTATCAACCTCATTCGTGTTGGTTACATTAATTAACCCGCATGAAAGAAGAAAGCACGAGAATGCCGGAAAATTCCGAGTTAGAACAAGAAACAGCTGCAACAACAAGTGAAATTTCATCAGAGGAAGTTCAAAGAGATAGTCCAGTAGCAAGAATTCACAGAAAGAGATCAGGAACAACACTCCAGGTATACAAAAGAAGGGCGAATATGAAAAAGGTAGCACCAGCAGTCGTCAAGCCCGAGCTCGATGAGAGAATAAAGATGATGGAATCATTAGTGGGCAAGTATGATAATGCGTCGCTGATTGACACTGATTTCACAGATTCATATCAATTTCCAGCTATGAAGAGACAGGTATACATAGAAAATTTTGCTACAAAAGGAGGAGGGGAAGCAACAAGAATGAATCCGGAATTCAGAGGTATCCAGAAATTGACAATACTGAACCTCAGGAACCTCCCAGCGTTTGGAACAACGGGAGCAACAATGCAGTGTGTGAAATTATTGCTGAGCAGACTCTAGAATGGATCACCATGGCTAGGGCGAGAAATATTGATACATGCAGAGGATATCAATAGGCTTACGGGATTATCAGCAGAAGGGAAGGATGTCTCAACAACATTCCAGAACATGTCTAAGAGAGCCAAGAAGGCGGGAGGCTGTGATTACTATAAGAAATATGAGACAAGAAGAGGAGGGAAGGGGGCGAAGATAGACCTCATCAAAAATCCAACAATCAAATATTCCTGCTACCTAATAGTGGGTAAGACGATGAGGCACTACACCAAAGGCAAATGCACCCTCGACACCATTTCAGTTGCGGAACACTGCCTCCAGGGAACCCAACTAAACTGGTGTACATTCTTTGAACGAACTGTTCGAGGCCTGCAAAGATAACTACAGAAGAGCCACAAGATTCATTTACAGATACCTCATAATGGCCTTTGCGATGTGGAAATGGACTCACTCGGGGGTAAGACAGCTCTCGCAAATCACAAACGACCATCCAATGGCAATGAAGTTTACACCCTGGAGAATCTCGGGAGATCCCAACACAAAGGAGGTAAATGAGGAGGCTTTCTCATTCTGGTACAGGAAGATGGTGGATGTGGTCTCCAGAAAACAAAGAGTTCCGAGGAACCTGTTGGACAGATATTCCTCGCAGATATGGTTTGGGGTCACCCACAAGCAGACATATATCAGACCCACTTGCGTGGATGAAACCACATTCAAAATGAGATTGTTAAAGTTTCAGGTTGACGAAAAGGCGTTCCACACCAAAGTCTGTTCATGGCCGGGAGTTGGAATGGAGATCAGAAGTGGAATACATCACTATTCGTTCGAGGGCATGCTGCCGAGAGCACTACCAGGGGAGACACCAGAGGAAACAATGAGTAGAATTTATTGACTGCAACTAACACCTTTACTGGAACAACTGGACACAAGGGTAAAGGACTTCAATCGGGCAATACAAACTCTCACAAGTGCTTCTCTTGTGTTTCCTTATTTTTCATATTTTTAGTCTTAAAATTCTGCATCACCATCCATGATTGCACCTATCGTCACTGCCCTACCTTCCACCATGTTCAATTCACCCCCAGCAACCACAATAATTTCAATCTGTAAGAGTAAGGCACCTAAATCACCAGTAGCTACTCCTAAGGCCAAGAAAGCAAGAATTATGGTGCCTAGGAAAATAGTTGACCTCACCGAGGAAGATCAGACCCAACCCATGGATACGGGAGTACCAATTCGAGAAGAGCCGGAGGTTGTCACCTAGGTCACCTCTGCGCTACCTGTGTTTGATCTGTTCTTGGTTTTGAATATTCAAACATCATCTCCACCCCACACTCACACCTCTTCACCTCACACTCACCATTCATCACCTCATACTTCATTTACTTCCAAAGACCAATCCACCCGCACTCCATCCACCTCAACAACTATCTCAGACCCAGTAAAGTTACAAAACAAGACAAGTGGGGACACCGAGGCAGAAGTTAACTTGAGTATGGCTATGGTACTTGAGGTTACCCAACCTCTGGTGGGGCAGGGCACTTTCCTGGAACTATTAGTTCAAGGAGGATCTTTTACTACATATACAACGCCCTTGCCAAAAGAGTTGAACACATTTCAGCAAGCCAACTTAATACTATAGCAGATTCAACCGACCACTAGTATGAACAACCCAGAATGTCAGCTGCCACAACAGAACCAGCCTGTATCACCGCATGAACACTCAGAGAGATCAATAGCCAACGGGAAACCCCTCAGAGAAATACAGCCAACCCATGACATGTCGAGCGCAAAGAGCATGAATAATTGGGGGACTGAACAGCTATACAACTTCATCCAACGAGCAGCATAGAAGGTAGAGGGGCTGCATAACGACCTCCAACAGAGATTTGAGCAACAACAACAACAGGTCCTTGCGCTTACTTAAGAGCGTAATCAGCTAAAAGGGGAGAAGGAAAGTCTACAGGAACAACTAGAAAAGGTAACAAATATATCCAAGGACCTCTGGCCAACTGTAATTTCCCAGGATAATAATACACCGGAGGACATATCAGCTTGCTCCATGGTCAAAAGATATATCTGAGTGACAGTGACATGTGCAAATCTCAGCAAAGAAAACCAAGAGCTCAAACAAACGCTAGCAGCAAGACCAGCATTACCAGATCCCGTCGTGATATATGCTGAGAAGGTTACCAAGAAACAGAAGCAGGTAACCAAAATGAAGGAAACCCTATCAATGACAGTCAAAGAGGCTTACAACCTACTGAAACACCTACACGAATGCTCTAATTCGTTAACTATGAAAGCCCAACCTATCTTAGCACAGCTTCAGCAAATTTCACAAGAGATCAAAGAGGCCACAGACCCCATCAACATAACCCAGCTCTACAACCAAGCGGAGGTACTGGAAACCAGAATATAGAAGACAGAGGAACATTCTGCTGCCACAAAGCAAGTCCTCAAAGAGCTAAGGCAACCAGTCAAGTAGAAAGCAAAGGCAATACAACAGATGGCAGCCGAACCCGGGCCAAAGATTCAAGAGGTATTCGGCAAGCTGCTGCCAGTAGCAGGTGAAACCGAGGCTGAAAAAGTTGCCATAGAAACTGAACAGCTAATTAGGGAATGACAACAGGAAATTAACGAGTTCGCAGAACTCAAGTCTTCAACATTGAGCAAGGTTCCAGAGTTGGGGCCTTTGTTTGGACAGAATGAAGAAACGAAGAAGACAAAATCAGCCTTAGAAACAGACAGACCGATGGAAGCCGCAATAGCAGGAAAAGATTGACTCGGGACGAGTCAATAGCATGTGGTCAGGGCCTGTTTGGGCCTTTGTTTTGAAAAAGGAACAATTTTGAGTTGCGGAGAATAGGTGGCAGAGCGCAATAATGGTAGACAGGGAGCTGTCACATCTGCAGATAGCCGGAAGATAGGTGGCGTGATAGTTGCGGAGAATAGCGCATATGGCAGGCATGGGAGACAAAGATGATCAACATAACTCCTAGTAATCAAGAAGAAGCTGAAAACATCGGAGCATGAAAAGAGGAAACACTGACAGTCACGTTGGCGGAAGAACAAATAGGCAATCAACCAGCGTAAACAAGAGAGTTAGCCCGGCAGAGGGCCGAGTGAGAGAGCCGTAGGAGAGCTCTATTATACTGAATCACCTTGTAATAGAATCTGCAGAGTGATGTATGTCGTTTTATAATGATAATGAAATATGGTTGTTGTTGTGTTTGATGTTCTGATTTGTTAATCAATTGCCTATTGTGAATGTGTGCCCCGTTTTAAATTTTAATTCAGCACCTTGAATGTGCTCAGTGAGTAATAGCTTATACATAGTAGCGAGATATGTTTGTTGTTTCAAGTTCCTTTAGTTTCTCTTCATGGTTGTAACCATTTGGTACTTGATCTGTCTCCTAACCTTACTAAGGTTACGACATGCCTCGGGTGAGATGCTCTGCTCCTTGGAGTAGGGTGAAAATGTCGGCGTTGTGCTAGACTACTGCGAAAACCTTGTTGGCCTCTATCCTGAACCCGGGTCTTGCTCAGAGACCTCCTTTTTTGCAACATTCATGAAGCGCGACAGAGGCATAATGAGGGGAATCATTTGTCCTCGAATAAATCAGTTAGTAGGGAAACAGAGGAGGACGTTGCTATATCCCCCGCCCGCTCCCCAGGTCATGTGATTACGCCAGCTACCATGGACTTGTTGGCAGCCCAGTTGCGCAACATTCAGATGAGTATCGACATTATGTGGGAGTGGCGTTACAAGGACCAAAATGAATTGGTAGCTTACATCAATGATGTTCAGCGCGTTCAAAATGAAATCTTGGACCAGCTAGATAGTCTTCGACGATGACATTGGCTCACCAACGACCACCTTCGCCCTTTGGAAGCAAGGGTGGAGCACATGGACTTCCACATGCATGAAAACATAGGCTACTTTGTTGCCCCTCCTGTCCCCCTCCGGCCCCCCAAACCACCTCCTTAATATGTTGTCTCCTGCTCTGGTTTATTTTCAGTTTTGTATATGTATGTCATGGCTAATAGGCCTATCATAAATAAAAAATGGCACCGGATGTCTATGTTTTCCTCTAGGCCCTAATCTCAAAAAGTCTGTTCGGAATGAGGGAGAAGGGCCTGTTGAGATGAATTTTGTACTCAACTCATTTTTGATAATATAATGAAATTTTCTTGATCGACAAAAAAAAATGTTTTATATAAAAAAATATTCAATGTGGGTTATTAATAAAATATTTAATAAGAATTAATATTGACATATACTTAAAAATATATTAATAATAAAAAACCATTTTAATTTGCGTGATAAAATTCTCGATGTACATGTGATGTAAAATATTTTGATGTAAATTACGTATATATTATATATCATTTAAAAAAAATTATGTATATATCATGAAAAATTTAAGTTTTTATGGTTAAAATGGTTATTTGGTCCTATATATACTCTATTTAGCATTCAAAAATATGATTTAAACAATGAAAAATAACACATTATATTTTGCACTCTAAAGAAGTTTGCACGTGAAGAAATTTGATACCTCTAGGGTCACGTTAGATCTGTACTTAAGATGGATCTATCTTGGTTTATAATTTGAAAAAATTTATATAATGTTACATATGCTATATTTGATATTTTGAATTTGGTATTTTGAAGTTGGTTTTTTCAAAGAAAGTCTTAAATATGTAGGATATTGCTTTAATTTATTATATAGATAAAGGATATTGTATTGGTTTTGGATTAAATAGAATAGTATATCATTTAAAATTTGATTTTTTATATGTATAAATTTTTTTTATTAATTTATTATTTTTAATTATATTTTTATTGAATTAGCATTTTATTTTTATTATGGATAGAGAATTAAAAATAAATAATATGAAGTATTATGTTAGACAAATGATAGGGAGAGGACAATGTATAATTGGTAGTATTGATTAGGGATGGCAATGTGTATTGATGTAAGGTTAGATATGGATTTAACATGAGGAGTGTTGCATTTATTGTAGTACTATTGAAATTATCACAATGATATTGCCAAAACCAATCTATATATTTGATCAGGTGCTCAAAATTATGCTCAAAAGTGAAAGTTGTCAGAATGGTGTGGAACCTGAATGACCACGTAGATCTTATCATTCTGAATTCGGCGCAACTCGTTTTGCAGAAAACCAACACCGTATGCTCCCAGAAACTCATTCTGTTCGTTTTCCCAAACATGCAATTTTTTCAAAAATGACAACTGACAAGGAAAACATTTGGGCCAGTGGCAGGCTGCCACGTGGCCTCTTTTGGTTGGTCAAAAGCTAATTTTTAAAAGCCCAATTTGGCCTCACCACTTGTCCTCTTCTGATTGGTTCGTTCATGGATGAGTTTGATTGGTTGAATGATGGCCAACCACATGCTGCCATGTGGCCCAACTGGAGGTTGCCACGTGGCACCATGGGGGCACCAAAATATGTTTAAGGCCAAACTACACCACAAAGGGATTCGAAACCGAGACCAAGCAGCTAACTGCGCACCATCCTCACCATCGGGCCAACATTGCTACTTATTAAGACTATGGTGCAAAACGTTATTTGAATTGTAAGTAGCGGAAGGTTCGGGGTAAGGGCCACCGCTTAGCTCCGACCCCCCCATATAATATTGCATACGACCTCAGTGCTGGAGTCTAGGTGCGCGGAGGCTAGCCGTCCGCACAAACCGCCACCATCACTGTGTCATGTGAACACGTAGACCGGTGGGTGAGACAGTTAGCGGAATCTTAACCGTTGCCCTAACTGCCTGCATAAACCGGCTAATGTGACCCCTTCGACCCTGACCATGACGATTAGTAAAAACTGCAGAATTTTTTATATGCGCCAAACCATATAGTTCAAATTTCAGATTTATGGCGTTATTGGGAAAATTAATGCTTCGAAAATTTTGCCCGGAATTCCGGTTAATTGTCACTCCGTTAGCTGAAAATTGGGCAAAATGATAGGACCTGTTTGAATTTTGGGGAAACTGTGGTGCGGTTAGCAACACAACTAGGGAGGCTCATAAATTCTTCAATATTTGACCAATTTTGGATCAGAAAGAGGTTAGATAGGCATTTTTGGGTATTTTGAAGCTGATGGAACAGGTTTTGAAGCCATTTGAGAACTGTAAATGCATGTAATCACCATTTTGAGCATAATGAAAGAGGGCCAAGCCATTGGAAGTTGGACCAAGGAGACATAGCCCAAGAGGGGTGAACTCCTTCATCATTTGTTATGTTGTGGTTATTATTATGGTGCATTTGTCTGTTGTTTCTATATATTTTAGAGTTTATTTTCATGCTTTATGTGTTTAAAAATTAACATAAAAGCTCTCAAAAACTCAATTTTAACACTTGCATTTTACAAACCCTCAAGCACATTTACATTAAGATCTCATACAAATCAAGTTTGGTATCAGAGCTCTGGTCTTCTTTTCTATTGTGAGTATTTAATTGTTTGCAAGTGTATGTGATGCTTACAAGGTTGAAGCTCAAGAGAGGATAAGGAAAGCTTGTGGCTGCAAGTTCTCAAGTTAGGTCAAGGACAAGGAGAGCAAGTTTGCCACAATCTCCACCACAAATTCTTCCTCAAATTGCAGTTGAAGCTTCAGTAAGTATGTCACATGAAGGAGAGCCTGACAATAGTCAGAGGATGAAAGAGACTTTAGGAAAGCATTCTTTGATATGACAAGAATGGTGAAAATTATATATGAGGAGAGAAGCATAAGGATGCAAGGTGAGAGCTCCAATATTCCAAAGGGAGGCAAGTCTTCAAAACGAGAAGAAGGAGATGGAGACAAGCCTCCAAAAGGTAATGGGAATGATGATAAACCACTTTTTACACCACCATTCTCCTCACCATCATCTTCACCATCATCTTCTTCCATAACAAGCCCTTCACAAACACCTCCATATTCTCCAAAAGGTCATGATAAGACTCCATTTTTAAAGCTTGACATTAAGTTTGATTTGCCTATGTATTATGGAGAGGTAGATGCTAAAATATTAGACAATTGGGTACTTCAGCTTGAAGTGTATTGCAGGATACAAAGAATCAAAGATGATGACACAAAAATTCATCTTGCTTCACTAAGATTGGAAAGTGCATCTCTTATATGGTGGGAAGCAAAAACTAAAGAGGACATGAAGAAACATGGTAAAGTATTAACCTCTTGGAATGATTTTTTTGCTACCTTAAGGAGACAATTTTATCCTTTATCATACATGCAAAATACTATAATGGATTGGAAAAACTTTAGGCAAGGTAAAGGACAAAGTGTGCAAAACTATAATCAAGAGTTTAGGAGAAGAGAAATAATTTTGGGTGTAGATTTGACATCTCAAGAAACTTTGTTAAAGTACATTGGAGGTTTGCATATTTACCTAAGACATACTATTCTCATGTTTAATCCTTCAAATTTAGATGAAGTATGTGTATAGGCCACACATCTAGAGGCAAGAGGGAAACATGTTTTAGAGGAGACAAGTGAGGATACCTTTGAGTCTGAAGAGAAAGTAAAGCGTAAGTTCAAGGGTAAAGGGAAGAAGAATTCATCCATCAAGGTGGGTTAAGGAAAAATCACATTCAAACATTTTTCCAAAGATGGACATGATGAAGATCATTGCTGGAAACTTCATCCAGAGATGAGACCCAACAAGCTTAAAAATAATGAGAAGGAGAAGACAGTTGCAACAATAACTCATGATTTAGGTTCTAATTCCGGAGATGAAACAAAGTTAATTGCAATGGGTTTTAAAGGTAAGGACATTGCAAGTACTAGTTCTTCAAGTTGTCTCAATAGTACTAAAGAAGATGAAACAAGAATCGAATTTTTCCATGTTAGAGTTATTTCAAAGCATACCAATATTGACACCCTATTTGATAGTGGTTCACAAGCAAACCTTATTTTAGAAGACTTAGTCAAGAAGTTTAATTTAGAAACCATTCCTCATCCAAGACCTTATCCTTTAGGTTGGATATGTAAGAATGAAAATTTTTCAGGTGACGAGGAAGTGCATACTTAGATTTGTAATCACTGCAAACTTTTTTGATGAAGTTGAACTTGATGTTGTTCTGCTTGATATTTCTGGTATTGTTTTAGGTAGCCCATATCTTTATGATAGGAGAGAAATATTTCATCGCCATGAGAATAAGTATCACTTGTTCAAGAATGGGATTGAGTATATTGTTAGGTCTCATAGTAAGAAGGCGATTTTGTATCTTATGCATGCTGGACAAATGAAGAGAATTGTGAATGCTAGTCAAAATTTTGCTTTGTTAATGTTCAATCATCAAGATGTTGTGAATGAGACCTTTCAAGGTCATG
Source organism: Pinus albicaulis (assembly GCA_034641835.2). NCBI lineage: Eukaryota > Viridiplantae > Streptophyta > Pinopsida > Pinales > Pinaceae > Pinus > Pinus albicaulis. Next base: position 1,182,321,739 of record CM076582.1, read on the forward strand.
CATCAAAAGAAAATTCTTATTTCATTGAGGATGATAATGGTTGTGATAATATGGTTAAGGAGTCTAGCATGTTGTCTCCAAAATTATGTCAACAAGATGTGGTAAAATTGCAGAAGCATGCATCATTGTTGAGCAGTGATGTGAACAAGATGCCAGTGCAAGAGAGTGCAAAAGTCAAAGAGTAAGTGTCAAAGAAATTTGAGAAATAGGGCATTGGTTTCAAAATTTATTCTTGTGGGTTTCACAAAGTATTGTCTTTGAAATTGGATGTTGAATGGCGATGGTGATCACATTTGGTCAAGAGTCGAGCCAAGCACAAGGCAAGATAAGCTAAACATCGTCATGTTGACAATGTTTGAGGTGAGAATAATTTCAAGTTGTTTAAGTTTCCTTTGATTGACAACTAAGGAGGGAACATGTTTATTTCTTCAAGGAAATTTTGTCGTTCTGCAAATTCTGGGAAATTGCAGCAAGATGGTATCTACAATAGCAAGACAAGGTCTCGAGAATCAAGGAAAAAGATTAGTTTTCATGAAAAGCTCAAATTGTTGAATTTAGGAAAATTCCAGTGGATTGAGACTAGAAGGGTGATGGGGTTGTACCCTCATCCACATGTTTAGTAATGAAAGATATTTTGGGGTCCAAAAGCTTCTAGTGGGGAGGTGTGATCAGGTGCTCAAAATTATGTTAAAAAATGAAAGTTGTTGTAATGGTGTGGAACCTAAATGACCACATAGATATAGTCATTCTGAATTCGGCACAACTTGTTTCACTAAAAACTGACACCGTATGCTCCCAGAAAAGTGTTCTATTTATTTTCCCAAACAAGGAAATTTTTCAAAAAATGATAGTTGACAGGGAAAATTTTTGGGCCAGTGGCAGGCTACCACGTCGCCTCTTTTGGTTGGTCGGAACCTAATTTTTTTAGGCCAATCTGGCCTCGCCACTTGTCCTCTTCTGATTGGTTCGGTCATGGATGATTTTGATTGGTTGATTGATGGCCAACAACATGTTGCCACGTGGCCCAAATGGAGGTAGCCACATGGCAGTACGAGTGCCACCAAAACATGTTTAAGGCCAAACTGCATCGCAGAGGGATTCGAAACCGAGACCAAGAATCTAACAACGCATCACCCTCACCATTGGACCAACATTGTTGCTTTTTAAAAAAGACTATGGTGCCAAACGTTATTTGAAATTGTAAGCAGCAAAAGGTTCAGGGTAGGGGCCAGGGCTTAGCCCCACCCCCCCATATAATGCTGCATACGACCTTAGTGCTGGAGACTGGGGGTGCAGAGGCTAGCCGCTTGCACAAACCGCCACCACCACCGTGTCATGTGAACATGTAGACCGATGGGTGAGATAGTTAGCGGAGTCCTATCCGTCGCCCTAACCGCTCGCATAAACCGGCCAATGTGACCGCTTCGACCCTGACCGCGACGGTTAGTAAAAACTGCGGAATTTTTTATAATAAAAAAAAAAAGCAGTGCCAAACCATATAGTTCAAATTTCAGATTTATGGCATTATTGGGAAAATTAATGATCTGACAATTTCGCCCTGAATTTTGGAAAATTGTCACTCCATTAGTTGAAAATAGGGCAAAATTGCATGACTGGTCTAGATTTTGGGGAAATTGTGGTGCGGCTAGCAACAAAACAAGGGAGGCTCATAACTTCTTCAGTTTTTGACCAATTTTGGATCAAAAATAGGCTAGGCATGCATTTTTGGGTATTCTGAAGTTGATGAAACATGTTTTGAAGACATTTGAGCACTGTAAATGTATGTAACCACCATTTTGAGCATAATGAAAGAGGGTCAAGCCATTAGAAGCTGGACCAAGGAGACGTAGCCCAGGAGGGGTGAACTCCTTCATCATTTTTCTTGTTGTGGTTATTATTATGGTGCATTTTTCTGTTGTTTATGTATATTTCAGAGTTTATTTTCATGCTTTATGTGTTAAAAAATTAACATAAAAGTCCTCAAAAACTCAATTTTAACACTTGCATTTTACAAACCCTCAAGCAATTTACATTAATATCTCATACAAATTAATATCGTGATAATTTTCTCTTTCGAAATTATCAAGATAATTTTAATTTATCATGATAATTTAGGTAATAGTCGCAATAATTTGGAAATTATCATTGTCTCCCTCTGTTATTTTCACTTTGTAACAAAACAATTCGGTCATTTAACTCTCATTTTGAAAAATCCAGCTAGGAGATTGAGCTCTGAGATTGTGGCTAGTTTGCATCAAGGAAACAAGGGGAATATGTTGCTTTCATTTATCACAATTTATCACATGAGATACATACCCTAGTATTTATGGTAATATTAAGTTCCTAAAGTAAAAGTGACATTTTCCTTCATCTCCCATTTTCATCATTTTACTTAAATTTTTAATATTATTATTAATTGTTTCAATAATTTTAAAGTAGCTCCAACCTCAATGGATTTAATATGGAGAAAGTGGAATTTTAGATCCCATTCAAAATTCAGCGGACTTAACAGTTTTTAGGATTGGAGGGATTGTAATATTTCTACTAGATTCTATGATGTATGAGGGTATACAACTAACATTTAATCAATAACACTAAGCCTTATATGTACCTTTATGTTGGTGCATTGATTGTGGAACTCCTTTGTCATAGCCCTAGTAAAAATGTACTCATCACTCAACCAAAATCATTAATTAGGCATGTTAAACTTTCTCTACCTTATTTTAATGTGTAGAGGGCGATATTGATGAGGAGGATCCCAATAATTGCAATGATTTTGATGTTATGTAGCTATTTGTTGCAACATAATTTTTTTGAACTCTAGAGGCTATTTAGAGCCTCTTTGTTGATGTATTTTGATTCAAATATGGATTGCACTCAATACTACTTTGGTTAAATGCATCCCTCTTTGCTATATGCATGAGAAATTTTGCATATTTGTATATAATGGTTTGGATTTATATGGATGTGCATGAATTATATGTTCTTTTCAAATTTTGAATATTTTATGTATTTTTTGGTCGATGAGTCTTTTGGTTTGATTCTAATAACATTATTGAAGATGTTGTGACTATTTTCCATCAAGTAAACAAGGGGAAATCCATTGTTTTCATTCTCTTGATTCATTTCATAAGATACATTTTTTTGTTTTGTTTTATGTGATTTTGTATCATATTTTTAGATCTTATGGCTTGGGACAAATATCAACTTTCAATGTCAATATATAATGTACCACTTGACATCTTATATATCAAATTTATTTTCATATTTATGTAGTAATGTGTTTGTTTGATGTTGATGTTTCTTTAGAAGTTGAAATTTTGAGAAAAAAATATTATTTTGTCTTTTTTAAGTGTCTCAATTTTTTCTAATCTTTTCCCTGATATTGCCGATAATTTAAATTTCATGCCCTTGGTGATGAATAGTCAATAACAATAAATGTAACATTGTTAAGGAGTGCTCGACCTCCAAATGAGCTTCAAGCAATGATAAAGAATTTGAATGTCATTGCAATGAAGGACTTGGTGGACACAATGATTATAATAACGATTCACAACAGGCACATAATCAAGGAGTGACATAAAGCATAAGAGATATAGAAATTAGTTGGATGTTGCTAGTAGACAAAGTTCTAGATATTGGTGTTATGTTGTGAAAAAGATAGTTAGGAGGAGGAAAATAAGAAACAAACAAATAAGACATCAAAATATTATGTGGAGGTTAAGTTATTCCCATCATAAATGAAAGAACAAATGGAGAAAATGTGGATTATAGTGACCCTAAAATAGACCTAAAATCTTCCCTTTCATGTATGAGCTCAGAGTGGAATCTAAGAGATGGAGCATAACTTGCTTCTACCATTCTAGATGGTATAAATTTAGATCTGGATGGTTTAGCAAAAACCTTAAAGAGTGAAAAACACTCTTGCTAAAATAATTGGTTAAGTGTTTATATACTAATTTGTCTTCATGTTATGTTCTAGTATCGACCCTCTAGAATAGTTTGATTTTAATTATATGTAAATGTTTTTGTATAAATATTTTTACTATTGTGCCTTATTAACACCAAGGGTAGACATGCCATGGTGATTTTGAATGCTTGTAAACATTGTTGTTTTGCAGTTAATAAAAGAACCAAAATTAATTTAGCATAAGCACCTAAAGGGGTTATGATTCAAAAAAAGGGGAAAAGTAAGAGGGTCTAAATGATTTTTTATATGTCTAATTACTTATGTCTCTTTTCCTACCCATCCTGCCATTATTTTAATCTTCATTCTTTTATAATGATGAACCTTGTTGAAATTTGGGTAGCTCGGAAGGTATTTCCGAGTGGAGAAAACCTACAAAAAGGATTTTGTTGGGAAAAGTACCCAAGTGTTGGGATTTTGGACCCAAAGTTGTGCGCTCAGAACCCAAGATAATGATTCAATATTTTAATTTGTTGTTGAATGGTTAACTAAAAGTTTTTTGAAGGACAAATAAGACCCACAAGTCACTCACATAAGAGATATAAATAAAGTCCGATGGAGAGGCCAATAAACATGTGATATGTAAATCATTTTTAGAAGTGATCTACCATAGACGAAGAGTTGCAATTTTCTAAGAAGAGAGGATCCAAGGGTTGAAATTTGTGTTATAAGGTTGCAGGCAAGGTGTAGAAAATCCATGTAGATTCAAAATGATATTTATAATATGCTAAAACAAAATACTTGAATCTACTCTACAAATTGTGGAAACCAATTACAATTGCATAATCACATGAACGAGAAAGAGAAAGAATTTCAAACGCACAACACAAAAGTTTATTTAGGGAAATCCTCAGCTAAAAAACCCCACTATTTGTATATTGCATAAATTCGAGAATATGAGAAAAATACAATGCTTCTCTCAGGCTTGAGAGTGTTGAAAAGCGTAACTAGGTTCGGTCTTCATAATGACATGTAATTATGATTTTATGTGAAGAATAGACAAAGGAAAAATAAAATGTATTTATTGTATTATTTGCTTCATGGGTTTCATGCGCAAGGATTTTATTTATAGGTTAAAAGGTTTCTTCTTGATGTCCTTCGGATTTTTTCATCTTGTCATAAAGATAATTGGAGTCATGTAAATGAAATCATGTTACACTTAGAAGTGTCTAGATTTCCCTCCAAAAGACAACCACATCTTCTTCACGTCAGCCTCAATATATATGCTCAAATATCATGTCGGCTTACATATGGAGTCACACCCCTTCATAATGGTAATGTCGGCTCAATATAGGGATGAAAAACTATATAAAGGAGTCTATACCCTCATAGTTCAGACAGATTAGTTCATTAAGTTCTGAATTTTTCGGATGGGTATTATGGTGTTGCAGTTCGGATGGAACCTCTGTGATTTCGGTGATGAGAGCAGTTCAACATAGGTGAAGGTGTGGATTAATCTTGCTATGGTTCAGTGTATTAACTGAAGTATCGGATGAGTAATGATAGAGAGAAAGATGTCGATCATCCACAAAACCTTCTCGGCATTCCTGTAGTTCGAATGGTATACTACAGGATCTCCTCAACATATGTATTTTTCTGTTATACGAAGATATCACAATGGGCTCGGTGTTGTGATGATAAGGTGATGCTCCATCAAGTGCTGCCACAATGAGTTCGATGTTTCTAAGTGCAACGTTCAGTAATACAGTCATGTTGTGATGATAAGTTAGATGCTACATGGTGCAACTCGGTGCTAGTGAAGGTATGATGAGCATTCGGTAAGGCCACAGTTCGTAGATATACCAAAGTGTTTAGATGTTGCTATAGTGAGAATTTTTTGGTGCCATGCAAGAGAAGATCTCAAAATAAGGAAGATTCGAGAATCAAGGTAGAAGGATGATTGTGTCTTGGTCTGGAAATGGAAAAATAGGTCAAGGGTCATGGTCTTGGTATTCATCAATTGGAATCTCTATAAGAAGAATTTGATGCAGGTTTTCCTCTTGGAGAGTGAGAGGCTTTGGCCTTGACTTGCAAGCCTAACTATTGTGTCTCTTGTGAATTTGATAATTGACTTGATGAAGAACATAATAATCTAACGAAGACAATATCCAAGCGAAAGAAGCATGAAGTAAATCACAAGTAATTATCAAGAAGAGAAATTTTAAATAAAATCCCTAATTTCTCAACATGGTATCAGAGCTAAGGTGACAATCAAACAAGGGAATATAATCTAAGATACACTCAAGCAATGCACTAAATCTTGGTTGAATCTCAATATCACAGTACATATTGGAGCATAGAACCTAGGAAAAGTTTGAATGACACCACATTGACATCTCCTCACTATTTCGGCACTATATCACAACGAAGATTTTTCGGTGTTGTTTTGTTGTCTTACAAGCATAGATTACAGTGGTACAATAGCTCTTCGGTATAATGTTATCTCAATCATATGACACTCTTTCATCAGTCTTGATAGAAGTCTCGGTATTAATAGAAAAACACAGTTTGAAAAAGGTATAGCTACAGATCGATCCATGTTTGGTGCAGAAATGAGGATTCGGTGCCATAAGGTCTAGATGGATCTACATTGAAGAAGAAATTATACCTCAAGAGGAAATTCAAAGTATCTTGAAGACGAAAAGGATAAAGGCATTGTCATCATCTTCAATGGTTATAAGACAAGTTCCCTCTCATTTAAGCAAGGACCACTTTTTTATCCTTGAAGAAAATCTGAGGAAGCATCAAATTATCATCAGCAATCACCATCAGCAAAGGTAGTCATATCTAAAGGAGAAATCCCCTTTATTGAAGAAGGAATTTTCATTTGGAAGAAGATAATCCAAAAGTAGCACTAATACATCTTCTTCAACCACCATCAAAGTGACAAAGGTGAATATTTCACCTTCACATGTCAAGTAAGTATCCTTTATTCTATAACCAATTTCGATAAATTGACTTCATATTTGTAAGGAGATATATAAGCTGGTTGGGTCATCAAAGTTTCTTTCATGTAAAAAGGAGGATAGACATAATCCTCGAAGGAAGTGAAGTCGTATATATGTAAAAGTATCCAAAGGTCAAGTGTTATCTGAATTCATGTAAGGGGGTCAAAGGGCTCAAAGGATTCTTATTTAATCAGTCAAATGTCCTCTCAATCCCTATATACATGGCAGGTGTGGATATATGTGATAAGCTAGAAGATATATATACTTTGAAGATGCAGTAAACAAGGTCATAACACTTAGACCCAATCTACAATAAATGAAGGAATATCTTCATAGAATATCAACTGTGAGATTTAGGAGAAATGATAGAAAGAATAATCATCACTGTTATGATGGGAAAGGTAACAAATGTCCATAGGACAAGAAACTTACCTTATCTAACAACTTGTGGCTTCTATGCTAGATAGAAGAAGATAAGTTGAGGGTAAGAATGTGGGAAGTTAAAGGACTCGGACATTAGAGGAAGAAAGGTCGTATCACCAAAAAGGATAGAGGAAGTTTAAGAAAGGAAGTTCAAGGAAATAGGGAGTAAAACATCTTTACTATGGTTAAGATAGTGTCCCTCACAAAATGTCTTTTCATAGATCCTAAATCCTATATAGGATATGAATACAATAAATAGATGCAGTGTGACATCATGAAAGAATTAAGAAGAAAGAGCTTGTGACATCACCATGGGGAACCATGGAGGACAAGAAGAAAAAAGTTCATGTCAATCAATTATGAAAGATATAGCTCTTATGAACCTCATCGAAGAAGTCATCCATGACAAGTCTCGTCATACATCAAAAGGAAACATTTGCCAAGATAAGGATATTCAATATCCTCAATATTATTTGATGGAATCCACATCGAAGGATTCTTCGATCTAGAGAGGAAGCAAGTGTTTCATTAGGAACTCCAACTTGTGGAGTTCATGGAATGATGGTATGATGACATAAGAGATGAATCAGATCAAGGGATTAAAGACACTTCAATAAAGGAAGTTGTTGAAAGAATACCTAGTGACCTGAAGGTAAATGAGGTATGTATGCTTGTATTTAATATTATAATATCATGTTGTGTGGTTTCATGTAACATTGATCACTACTTCTATCCTGAGAAGCATGATCAAAGGAAAGGGATTTCCTCCTCTAAAAGGATGTCGAAAGGCATGGTTCACACTAGATGAAATCAACATAATATATTCTCATATGAAGTATGAGATGATTGGCAACTATTAAGGAACTATGATTAGAAGCTCCTGGGAATAAAATTATGTGGAGAAAGAAAGGAAGAGATCGTGAGAAGTGCAACCATGGTAAAAGGAAATCAACATCCAAGGAAACCAAGAAGACTTGATTGGGAAATATTCTGAAAATATATGTAGACTTTGATAGAAGTCTAGAAAAGATGGAGACCCTTGACAATACATATCTTTAGGAGATGTGTCAATCTGTATGAATGATGTTGATTCCTACAGGAAGGTGTCATGATGAAATATCATCACTAAGGTAATATTTGATTTAAGAATTCATATTTATAATTGAATAATATTTGGATGAGATTATGCAGGGCTGCCAAAGGGAAGTATATGTCTTCCATAGTTGATAACCATATGGTAGGATGAAAGATACTTGGAAGAAATATGGTTCAAGGAAATCAACATGACATGAAGCTAGACCAAATGAGAAGACTAATGGATCACTTTCTGCTGAAATAAATACATGACTTGTGAAAGAAAGTGATGGATGACATGTGCCCTATGAAGATATCCCAAAGATGAAGACTCCTCAATGAAGAAGAAAATCATGACATCGAAGGAAGGATTTCTTCAAAGTAGCTGGATGTCCCATTATTTTCCTGAAGCGCTACTTCAGGTCCCTGATTAATAGGGAGCCTGGAAATAAGTTTCTTAATTGGAAGAAACTTGGTAATTCCTAAGCTGAGAGGGAGCTTAGGTACATTCCTTGTATAGGAAAGAGTACATTGGTATATGTCCTCTCTAAATTAAAAGGAAGTGACATATATCATTCTCTAATTCATGTGTCATGCACTAGACCAGGACTAAGAACTGTAAGTCTTAGTGAAGGCCATGAGGAGAGATTGGGATAGACACATCATTCTGGTCCCCACTTGGGAAGACAAAATGGAGGATTGGGTAATCATATGGAATACGATACTCTTTGAGGATGTATTAGGGAATCCAAGATAAGAGTAGTCGTGGAAGGATTGATATTCTTTGAAGACTGGGAATCCAAGATAAGAATAGTTCTAGACATACCCTGAGAGAACCTGAGTGGGGTATGATTCAAGAGAGACAATGATTGAGCTGTCTATTAATCATTGGTCTCGCCAGCATTGGAGCTCAATATCTCATGGATTGATGGATTTGTTAGTCAAGGCCTTGCACTATGACAATGTTGGTTGATATGATATTATACAGATGGGTTACCAATATGATTCTTCTGATGAGAAATTATTCAGATTGAGAATGACCAAGTACCATTATGAATACCACCCTAATTAGGAGGGAGTGTTGAAAAGTGTAACTAGGTTCGGTCTTCATAATGACATGTAATTATGATTTTATGTAAAGAAGAGACAAAGGAAAAATAAAATGTATTTATTGTATTACTTGCTTCATGGGTTTCATGAGCAAGGATTTTATTTATAGTTTAAAAGAATTCTTCTTGATGTCTTTAGGATTTTGTCATCTTGTCATAAAGATAATTGGATTCATGTAAATGAAGTCATGTTACACTTAGAAGTGTCTAGATTTCCCACCAAAAAACAAGCACAGTCATATTCTTCACGCCGGCCTCAATATATATGCTCAAATATCATGTTGGCTTACATATGGAGTCACACCCCTTCTCGATGGTCATGTTGGAACAAATATAGGGACAAACAACTATATAAAGGAGCTTATACACTTGCAATTCAGACAAATCAGTTCATTGAGTTTTGAATTTTTCGGATGGGTATTACAATGTTGCAGTTCGAATGGAGCCTTTGTGATTTCGATGATGTGAGCATTTCAACGGAGATGAAGGCGTGGACGAATATTGACATAGTTCTGTGTAATATTTGAAGTCTTGGATGGGTAATGAAATAGAGAAAGATGTGGATCATCCACAGAACCTTCTCGGCATTCCTATAGTTCGATTGGTATACTACGTGATATCCTCAACATATGTATTTTTTTGTTATACAGACATATCACAGTGAGCTCGGTGCTGTGATGATAAGGTGATGCTCTATCAAGTGATGTCACAATGAGTTCAATGTTTTTAAGCGAAGCGTTCAATAATACAGTCATGTTGTGATGATAAGTTAGATGCTACATGGTGCAACTCGATGCTAGTGAAGGTATGATGTGCATTCGGTAAGGCCACAATTCGTAGATATACCACATTGTTTAGATGCTGCTACAATGAGCACGTTTTGGTGCATGCAAGAGAAGATCTCATAATAAGGAATATCGAAGAATCAAGGTAGAAGGATGACTATGTCTTGGTCTGGGAATGGAAAAATAGGTCAAGGGTCATGGTCTTGGTATTTATCAATTGGAATATCTATAAGAAGAATTTGATATGGGTTTTCCTCTCAAAGAGTGAGAGGTTTTGGTCCTGGCTTGAAAGCCTAACTATTGTGTCTCTTGTGAATTTGACAATTGACTTGATGAAGAGCATAATAATCTAACTAAGATAAGATCTAAGAGGGAAAAAAACATGAAGTAAATGACAAGTAATTATCCGTAAGATAAATTTTAAATAAAAGCCCTAATTTCTCAACAGAGAGCTCTCTACACTATCTCTGTCTGTCTCACTATCAACCTGTGTACAAGCTTCTCTTGTCACACCTTTCTCTCACAACCTCCACACACAAACTTGTGCTTCCTATTGCTTGGTCTCACCAAATCATGCTCACCAAAACAACGATTAAACTTGTGATTTCATTCCTCCTTTTAAAGGAAATTCGAATGGTTAAAATTAGTGAGTTCTTTAATTAATGAATGATTTATTTTAGGCCTTCTTCTAATTGCACACACCACCTCTAAAATTTGGATGATTATACAACTGATAGTACACTTCCCTTTAACTCCAATCTCAACTGGGTCTTTCTCAGAACTGACATGCATGGGTTATTTATGAGTGAATTATCAGTTATCTAATTTATCACTGCATGTGAATTAAATCTAATTTGATTCACTTGAACTCTCACTAGTTCCGCCATCAGTTAGAACTAGTTAAACTGATTTTAGCCAAAATAAATTAAGTTAATTAATTACAACTCAAAATAGTCTCAACCAAGGCTCTAAAAAGTAGGAGACACTCTACATGCTTCTACTTTGACCCTCAACTCGAATTAACTGAACTAACTAAGTGTTCTCGACTTAGTTAACTCGTACAAGCTGTCATGTGATGTGGAATTACAATTTATTTCTTATTTAATTAAGGTAAAATTACATTAGAAGCCTCTTCTTGTTGTCATTTTCAATATTTCTTGTTTCAAATTTCAACACTCCCTCTCAATAAGAAAGGAATTCAACTCTATCTCGATCGAGTACCTTTGGAATGTTTTGCATGCAACACTTCTCTCTAGTGTTGTTTCTACTTCAAATTTTGAAACTGGAAAGCATCCAAACTGAATCAAATGTGATCAGTATGATGCATCTGTCACCAGAGTCTATGACTGCTACTAGCTACTGCACTATCTACTAAAAACTCTGCACTGCTGCTGACACTGCACTGTGCCATCTGCATTTCTTCCAACTCTACTTTGTGATCCCTAGTTTATGAATGCTTCTAGTCTCTGCATCTGTCACTTTGACATCTGACTGCTTCAACCGTCACTAATCCATCCTGCTACTATGTATTGTGGGCCCTCGTAGCAAGGTAATTATCCATGAGACAAGACATCTCAATGGACCCTGCCCAAATTTCTGCACTCTTGGGACTATTACTTCACATCACCCCACCTCTCCCCTGGAGGTATGGTTGCATGTTCTCCCTCTGCCCACTTGGCTTGAACTTTCCCCCTACTGGAGGTCTCTGCTTGAGTGGATGCCTCCACTAGGTCTTCTCTCTACTTCTATAATTGTGGTTGCTCCACAACTTTATGAGGTTTCTTCTAAGCCTACATGTTGAGAGGTAATCCATGCTCCCTCTCAACCACCAAGTATTTAACCTTTTCCTTGCTCCTTAAATCTTTGCATGCATCTTGTACCTCAAGTGCATAGAGGTTCTTGACTTGCACATCGATCTATTTCATCTGTCCCATGGCAATGTGTCTAAGGAAAACCTTCCCTTTGCTAAATATCACATCGTCTAGACACTCTGGAAACTAAGATCCATGTTGTAACTATCCCGTCGTCACACAATTTTCTGATTTAAAAAAAAAAAAATAAAAAAAAAAAAATAAAAAAAAATAAAATAAAATAAAAAAATTCGGCAATATCTCCCTCATCCAAACTCTGATTCAGATGATTGTTTTTTTGAATTTGGGTATTTTTTTTCAAGGAATCCATATCTGCTATTTTTTTTATTTATTTATTTTAATTTGGACCAAAATTTTCATATATGCTCTGCAAACTCACCGCCCAAAAAATCCTACAAAAATAAAAGAAAAAATTCTCACCAACTCTGCCCAAGAAAGTGCTCTGATACCATGTATAAAATCCACATAGATTCAAACTAATATTTGCAATATGCTAAAACTAAATACTTGAATCTACTCTACAAATTGCGGAAACCAATTACGATCACATAATCACATAAACAAGAAAGATAAATATTTTCAATCGCACAACACAAAGATTTATCTGGGGAAAGCCTCAGCTAAAAAACCCCGTTATTTGTATATTTCATAAATTCAAGAATATGAGAACAATACAATGTTTCTCTCATGATTGAGAGCTCTCTTCACTATTTTTTCTGTCTCACTACCAACCTATGCACAATATTCTCTCGGCACACCTTTATCTCACAAGATCCACATACAAACTTGTGCTTCCTATTGCTTGGTCTCACCAAATCGTGCTCACCAAAACACTGGTTAAAGTTGTGCCTTCATTCCTCATTTTAAAGGCAATTCGAATTGTTAAAATTAGTGAGTTATATAATTAAGGAATGATTTATTTTAGGCCTTATTCTGACTGCATGCACCACTTCTACAATTTGGATGATTATACAATTGGTAATAGACTTTCCTTTAACTCCAATCTCAACTGGGTCTTTCTTAGAATTGACATGCATGAGTTATTTATGAGTGAATGATCAGTTATCTGATTGATCATTGCTTATGAATTAAATATAATTTAATTCACTTGACCTCTCACTAGTTCCTTCATCAGTTAGAACCAGTTAAACTGATTTTAACTCAAATAAATTAAGTTAATTAATTACAACTCAAAATAAACTCAACCGAGGCTCCTAAAAAGTAGGAGACACTTTACATGCCTCTAGTTTAAATCTCAACTCGAATTAACTGAATTAACTAAGTCTTCCTGACTTAGTTAACTCGTACAAGCTATCATCTAATGTGGAATTACAATTTACTTCTAATTTAATTAAGGGAAAATTAAATTAGAAGCCTCTCCTTGTTGTCATTTTCAATATCTCTTGTTGAAAATTTCAACACAGGCCCGGGAATTCCAAGAGGAGGTTGAGGTCTGTACTGGCCTAGTAGACCCTTTCCACATTGGAATAAAACTTTTTCTTCAAGGCGAAGGCAATTAGAAGCCCTCTGTTGTGGATCAAGAGCTGAACATAGACATAATAGAACTTGGAACAAACCTAACTATGGTTGGTTAGGATGGACTGAGGTTAGGGATTCAATTAAAGGGAAGTAAGGAGACTGGATCATAGACAGTTGAATTCAAGTAGAGACAGTCGCCAGTATGTTATACCTAAGCTAAAGGGTCGAGGTTGGATCGCTGGTCCAGAATCCCTAGTAAGGGAAAGTTGCAACAACATTAGTGCCCAGAAGATTAGGTTGAAGCCTACAACTAGATAGTCGAGGTCATAACAAGGATATAATGAAATCCAAGATCTATTGAGGAGGTTGTTGAGGTTAAAAGAAGATCCTGTGTTTAGACATCAAAATAATTTTAGCCTAGGAGGACTGATACAATGTTGGCTGAGAGGTATAAGGGCTAAAAGGGAGGTTTGGTATTCAAAGAAAGATCTAACAACAATGTGATCAATGGTTAGTATGGACAATGGACCAAAGGGAACAATCTGTTGGTGAATAGAAGTTGATTTATCATCTAAAGGAGCAAACAATGTGGTGGAAGAAGTCTATAACAACCAGAGGATAGAGGATATAAAGGTACATCAAGGACAAAGAGGATAACAAGGGTCACTTGCAAAGGAAAAAAAAGAGTAATTCAAGTATTTTATCTTTGTTTTCATGGGAAAATGAGAGCCTAAATGAATTAGCCTCATCCCTAGTTGTATTTGGTCAAAGGACGGACTATGTACTATAACATTGTATTGGGGTTTGTAAAGGACCACGATCCCTGGTACGGGAGCCCTAAGGTTTTCTTATTGATGGACTAATAAAGAATATGATTTGGGCCAAAATCTTGTGTGTCGTGATTGATCTATTTGTTTTTATATTATGTTATGCAAAGTTTTTTTTTATTTAGCATATCTAGTGTGTTTATATGCTTAACTAAGTCATAGAACAAACATAGGGTGCAAGTAAATTTCAACATGGTACAAAATATACTTTGAAGGGAAGTTGGATTAGAGTGTGCACAAGTGTCAACTCTAGGAGGGAGTTGTAAAATTGTTGTAGGAATTAGTAGTGTTTCCTAGAAATGGAGCAAAAGGTTCAATTGAAAACATGGATATGTGGTCTTGACTGGTTTGGTGACGAGGTGAGATGGGAGTTTTGGTGGATTGGTGTAGAACTTAGTGAACAACAATACGTTGTGTGGCAGATTACTGACTATGGACTTTCATTTACTTGTCAAAGTAAGTTGAGATAGATTAAGTGCCTTGGGAAGGAGTGCTTTGGCATGGAAAAGGTAGCTTCATGTGGATGATTGGTGGAGAACTCAATGCATAGGAGTATGTTGTGTGGTAGGTTGTTGATGGTGGAATTTCGTTTACTTGTCAATGTAAGTAGTGACACTTCAGGTTCCTTGGCAAGGAATGCTTTGGCATGGATGAGATAGCTCCATGTGGATGGCAAGTCGATCATGAAATAGTATCTTCATT
Organism: Pinus albicaulis; assembly: GCA_034641835.2. NCBI lineage: Eukaryota > Viridiplantae > Streptophyta > Pinopsida > Pinales > Pinaceae > Pinus > Pinus albicaulis. Next base: position 1,182,336,924 of record CM076582.1, read on the forward strand.
GGATTGCAGAGTTGCACATCCAGAAGTGGAGCCATGTGCATATGAGGTGTTTGAGCCAAGAGGATGAGAACACTTGTAGAGTTGAGTTGCGGTGGTCTAGAGTGGCTAGTCTTAGTGTTCAACTACAATACATGAATGACCTTGAAAGGACCCAAGTTTAGTTGTATCACTTTCCAAGAAGGAAATAAGAGTGAGCCAAGAGGAGGTTGAGTAGGCTCAGAGGTAGTGTGGCTTTAGAGGGAGTCTAGATTCAGAGGGAGACAATGAAGGCGATTCAACTGCCCATGGAAGTATAACCTTCAAGGTTCAAGCCTTGCAGACCATGTGACTACAACTATGGTGGTGCAAGGAAATTTGTAGACCATGCAAAGACATGTATGTTGCATGTAAGGAAATTCGTGGACCAGGAAAGTCTTGATCAAGCACAAATAAGGTGTGGCACATGCAAGGACAGATATGGCCATGCAAGAAAATTCATGGAGTTGGAGATTTCTATGAGAAGGATATGGAAATACTTTCCTTACTAAGAGGGAGTTTTGAAATTTGGGTAGCTTGGAAGGTATTTTTGAGTGGAGAAAACCCACGAAAAGGAGTTTGCTGGGAAAAGTACCCAAGTGTTGGGGTTTTGGACCCAAATTTGTGGGCTAGGAGCTTAAGATAATGATTTAATATTCTAATTTGTTGTTGAATGGTTAAGTGAGGGTTTCTTTAAGGAAAAAGAAGACCCTTGGGTCACTCACACATGAGCTATAAATAAAGGCCAATGGAGATGCCAATACACATGTGAGATGGGCATCATAATAAAGAAAAACTAGCAAAAGTAAAGAATGTTAAATTACTGATTCATCCCCCTCTTAGTAATTTCCTATCTTAAATATCAGCATCACCATAGATGTGCAAATTTTCCAGTTGTAAATTGAAATCCACCCATAGCAGGCTCCAAAGAGCAAGGATCTCCACCCTCGTGTTCGTGCCAGAGCCACCATTCTAACAAATGCATAACTGTTCATTTTGTTCAAGTTTGATCCATGCACCACACCCACAAAAGCCATGCTATTGTGCTCCATCAAAAAAACCCGCCGGGATGGACACAGGATGGGGACGAAGACGAAGGGAGAGGTCTTTAACTAGGGGGTATGGATGGAAAGGGAATCAAGCCAAGATAGAATGGACTGAAATATAATTTAATTAACTTATATATAGTTTTTAATTAACTTAATTTATATATAATAATAATTTTACTTAATTTAATTTAATTTATTTAAAATAATTTTCAAATTAGGAATATAATTAAGAATTAATTTTTTAATAAAAAATGCCCAATTTTTGTCTAGGCATGCATTTTTTAGCTTTTTGGCAGTTTTGATACCTCAATTTTAGAGAGGCATATCATGAATTTTTCTTATCCAAATGAGGCTCAAGATGGCTCGTTGGAAGGCTATAATTGAGGAGAACAATATGGGAGCACTAACTCAACAAAATATGCACATTTAATTTTTCTAAAAATTAGCAGAAGTTGAGGCTCCAAATTTGCACCAAAAAAACCAATTTCTAAATTTGTTTTTGAATTTTCATTGGTTGAGGCAATTAACTGATGCAAATTCAATCGAGACTACCTTCTTGGGCCATAGAAATATTTACAGAATCAATGGGAAGCTCACATTTTTTTTTTTTTTAAATTTATTTAAGTTGATTTTAATTTGAGAGATTGTTTTCCCAAAATTTGTTATTTTCTTTTGATAAGCAAATCAGTTTATTTTATTTTGAATTTTGTTTGGTTTTTGCAGGAGATTTGTTGGAGATGATGGAGCAAAGATATTTTGGAGCAATAGTATTGCACCAACAAAGGAGAATAAGAGGATTTGCAAATCTAAAATAGAGGGATCTGAACCACTTCCAACAACTCTCCAGTTTTGGAGATTTTTGTAAATTATAAATATGAGTCTCAAGAATGAGGAAGGGGTTCCTCTCCTCTACAATTTAGGAGTTCTAAGCAATTTTTTTATGAAATTTTGAGCTATAGGGAGGAAATATAAGATCTGAGGATATCAGGGGTTTTCTTTTTAGAATTCAATCGCTATTAATGGGCATAACTTGCACTTTTGTAATTCTTCCTATACTAGCAAAGATGATCATTTTGAGGAGATTGTTGGAGATTCATTGTAAGAAAAAGCAAGAGAATCAAGTTTTATTGTTTGTATTTCCAAATACTTACATTTGTTAAAATGAAAATTTCATTTATTCAATGACAAATTTGTACCAATCGTTCTATATTTTGTACTTTTGTTAGATATGTTAATTATTGTTCATTAGATGAGCTATCTTGTCTTATGGAATTATGGATCTATTATTACTTTTCCTATTTTCTCTTGCATTAGAACAAAATTTTGAGTAACTATTTAGAAAATTTCCATCTAAAATAGATTTAATTTCCATTAGAATTAAGTGAACTAATTTCTAGTTTTTGTGGCCAATCATTCAATTTTTTATTCTCCAAACAGAGCATGCATGGAACTCATAATATCAATTGTTAGAACTTATTCAAAAATAGCAAATTAATTATTAAAAGAGTGTTAAAACCCAATTTGTTTAAAGTCTTGCACTTGCTATTTGGGAGCTATCTCATAGATATCGAGTTAGGTTAGTTTCCTTTACTTTTCACATTGCATTTAGATTTGATTCAGAGTTAGATTAATTAGTTTTATTCTAGAAGTCTTGTTACACAGGAGAAAAATTTAGTGTGGCTTGGCTGAGCCATTATTTCAACTTAAGGGTTGCTTTCTTGCTTGTGCACAAAAAGGGAGTAATACCGATATCTCTCTTCTTATTCGATAATTAATTTAAATATCATAAGTCATTAGGGAGAGGGAGGAGGTAAATGGACCCAATAGAACTAGTCAGGGTTGCCAAATCAAACAAATAAGGGATTAGTTGGGGCTATGACTCGGTGGTCTCCCTTACATGTTGATGAGGTCATTTTTGGCCATCAATGTTAATGGCGCTAGAAGGAGGGCCAAATGAAGTTGCCTTTTCAAATATTTTATGTTTTGAAAGTTTTATTTTTTATATTGGCTGCTCTTAAACACCATCTTTGGAATTTTTTTACTCGAATTCCACCTGCCTCCACTCCAATAAAGGTGGTTCAACTCTTGTTAAAGGTAAAATTTAATGGTAAAAAAAATGTTTCTGCTTATGATCATGTTATTCAATTTGTTCTTAATTGTAATAATTTTGATATTGAAGAAGGTGTCATGTGTAGGATGTTCACTCTTACTTTGATAGAAAAGGTTGAAGACTGGTGTAAATCATTACCATTTGCCTCCATTCGCACTTGGGACAGGTTCATAAAAAAATTCCTACATGCTTTTCAGGATTACGACTACAAAAAGGTATGTGATCAACTTGAAGAACTTCGTCGATTTGAAGGTGAGCCTTTAGATGATTTTCTGATTAGATTCAGATTAATTTGTGTTTAATTTCAATATGAAGATTTGCTTCTAGAGTTTCTGTTAACAAGTTGGTTTATAAAGTCAGTTTCTCTTCCTTGTATTCCAAATCCATATGAAATAATTTCAAACACTGATGAGCCATCTTTAAGTTCCATTTACATGATTGGAAATTCAAATAAGGAGGATGTGCATGCTATCATGATGAAATATCATCAGCCATGTATGATAAATTCCTACAATTGGTGCATTCTTCCTACAATGTTGTTGAAGATCGTGATACTCTCTCTCAAGTTACTAATCCACAATAAAAAAGATTGGAAGAATTTGGCAATCAACCTCAAGAATATATTGACAACACACTTGAAGAATAAGATGACCATCAACATGTAATAAAATCATAAACTCAACAAACTAATAAACAAGTAAAAACACAAATTGAAGACTTCAACAATGAACAATTTGCTACAAGAATTTTTGAATTTCCTCATGTTGATCAACTACAAAGCTTGAGGCAACCAAACATTAGTCTTCAAGAAAGTTTGATCAACCACATAAATGTTGTTGAGTCTAAAATTCACATTGGAGGAAATGCAAAAGAATCTATTGCCAGAGAGTCTTTCAGTTTCATTTCTTTTAATTATCATTTCTCTCTTTATCTCGATCTTTTTGCTGATAACATTTCATCTCTTTCTTGTTCTACAATTCCTCTTTACATAAATTTTATTCCAAATAAGAGAGGAGTTGACATACATGAATTTCCAATTAGTTTTGATCAGAGCAAAGAGATATACAATGACCATTCTTTCAATACTACTGAAAATATTCTCAATCACGCTTGTTGTTCGGATACTTCTTTGGAATTTCTTTACTAGAATTCCACCTGCCTCCACTCCAATAAAGGTGGTTCAGCTCTTGTCAAAGGTAAAATTTAATGGTGAGAAAAATGTTTGTGCTTATGATCACGTTATTCAATTTGTTCATAATTGTAATAATTTTGATATTGAAGAAGGTGTTATGTGCAGGATGTTTACTCTCACTTTGATAGGAAAGGCTAAATACTAGAGTAAATAATTACCATTTGCCTCCATTCATACTTGGAACGAGTTCGTAGAATTTTTCCTACATGTTTTTTAGTATTATGACTATGAAAAGGTATGCGATCAACTTGAAGAAATTCATCGATTCGAAGGTGAGTCTTTAAATGATTTTTTGATTAGAGTCAAATAAATTTGTTTTCAATTTCAATTTGAATATTTGCTTCCAAAGTTTCAATTAACAAGTTGGTTTACAAATTTAGTTTCTCTTCCTTGTATTCCAAATCCATTTGAAACAATTTTAAGCTTTGATGAGCCATCTTCAAGTTCCATTTACATGACTGAAAATTCAAATAAGGAGGATGTGCATGCTAATCATGATGAAATCACATCAGCCATGTATGATAAATTCCTACAATTGGTGCATTCTTCCCACAATGTTGTTGAAGATCGTGATACTCTCTCTCATGTTACTAATTCATAATCACACAGCTTGGAAACATTTGACAATCAACTTCAAGAAGATATTGACAACACACTTGAAGAATCAACTACCCATAAACATGTAATAAAATTAGAAACTCAACAATCTAATCAACAAGTAAAAACACAAATTGAAGATTTCAACAACGAACAATTTGCTACAAGAATTTCTAAATTTCCTCATGTTGACCATCCTTGAGGTGTAGCCTAAAAATATTGAGTTGAGGCCTAAAAATATTGGTGATGATGGCCTCAAGGATCTTGTTAGCCCTGTCTATTTATCCATTGACATGTGGATAATATAGTTTTTCTACCCTATGTTTGATATTGTAAGTATTTATTAATTTTTCATTATACCTTGAAGTAAATTGAGTTCCTCCATCACTCACTATCTCTCAAGGTATCTCGATCCTTGTGAAAATATCTTCGTGGAGAAATTTCACCACTGCTTGTTTGGTTGCTTCCATGAGTGCTTTAGTTTCCATCCATTTTGTAACATAATATATGTAAACTAGTATGTAGGAGTTCCAAACAAAAGGGGGATTTATTGTCTCCACAAAACCAATTCCCCATCTATTAGAGGGTTCCAACACTAGGTGGGGATGCAACAAAATCTCATTTTTTTATATTAGTCCACCCATGCATTGGCATTTGTCACATCTCTTCACATATTCCTTAGCATATTTGAAGATAGAGGGTCAATAATACCCTTGATGGAGTACCTTGTACCCAGTTCTTTTATTGGAAAATTTCTCCCCACACGGGCCATCATAGAAAGCTTTCAATATTACATAGACCTCATATTTTTGTACACGTGTTTAGATAATCAGGTTAGATCTAGTATAGAAAATACAACCATTTATCTACGAGAATCTTCCACCTTTTCTCATAATCCTTTGTCACTCTTTCAGAGTGAGGTGATGTGGAAGGTTGCCTTCAACCAAGTGGTTAAAAATATCAATGATCCGTAGAGATTTAGTAGATATTTAAAAGTGAGGTTTGTAAGGAAATGAATCTTCTATTGGGCTCTCATATTTTTTAGATGTTAACTCATAAAGAAAATCAATGACTACGTTATCCTTTCCAAGTTTATTTAAGATGGTAATATCAAACTCCTGCAACAAAAGCAACCATCTAGTAACTCTGCCATTAGTGATTGGTATTTTCATTATGTATTTAATAATAACATGATTAATATATAAGATTATTGGATATCCTGTAATGTAATGCCTAAATTTATTTATTGTATGAATAATGACAAGAAATTCTTTTTAAGCCACTATGTAGTTCATTTTTTTTTAATTGTGAGAGGCTTTTGTTAGTGAAGTATATCACATACAAATTGTTTTATTTGGAATTATTTGATGTGTTTGTAGAGATGTGAAAAGGGAGTGACCAATTGGGCCCTCTTAGAATAGGATCTTGTGACACTTGGACTTTTTTTCCTCAAAGACATACTACCAGCTTCCTGTCCCCCAAAATTTAACATACTTGTTAAGTAAAGCAAATAATTCACAACCTATTTTTGAAAAATCTTCAATAAAGTGAAAATAGTAATCATCATGACCTAGGAAACTTCGTACTTCTCTTTGTGATTGTTGAATGGGCATGTTTACTATTACTTTAAGACATGATGGATCTGTTTGGATGACTTCAATCAACTTCATCTCTCACTTCTCATTACTGAGGAAAACAATAATTTCATTACACCTAATTAAAGTTTTTCCAGGTTATCTAGGGCTTCATCAAATCATTGTCATAAGTCATAAAATAATCCATGTATATTTCCACATAATCACGGGAAAGGTTAGAAAATATACCTATTAACACTCTCTAAAAGGTGGCTAGATAATTTCATAATCCAAATGGCAATACATGATATACAAATGTACCCCATGGATAGGTGAATGTTGTTTTCTCTTGGTCCTCGGGAGTAACTTGGATTTGATTGTAACAGATGAATACATCTAGGAAAGAAAAGTACTTCTTTCTTGCAAGTGTATCCAGTACTTGGTTGATGAATGGGAGAGGGAAATGATCCTTATGTGTTTCTTTATTGATTTCTATATAGTCAACACATATCCTCCACTTACCATTTTTTTTTTGGGACTATGACAAGAGGGGGGACCCATTGGATGTCAGAATTTGAGTAGGTAAAGCCAATCGTGAGCAACTTTTGTAACAATTTAACCAGTCACTCTTTTTTCTCTTCTATCAACCCTCGATTTATCTTCAATGTTTTACCGGGTCTGATTTGAATTATAATTTAAGTTGACCCTTGGTCTTATTTATCTAAGGACTCATGTTCGAGAGGTGAAGCACTTTTCAAGGCTAGAGAGATTTAACATTAGGTTACATTATGTGGTCAAGAGAAAGTGTGTTAGAGGATGAGGAGGAGGAGTAAATGCAATTTTTGATTTAACCATCCTTATTTTTCTCCCTAATGGCGGGATATTAGTCAATAATTAGGACTTTATGAGCTACCCCTTCCTCATCACTATCCTCCCTGTCATCATATAAATGTGTTTCAAGATCTACACTAGGCTTGACAGGAGGATATAAGGTAAAATGTTTAGTGGATATTCCATGGGAGATTATCATACTCCCATATTTGCAACCAATAACTGCATTTGTAGTGGTTAACCATGGTCACCCATGGATTAAATAATATCTTGCCATAAAGGATTTAGGTTGGAGAACCATAAAGTTGGTAGGATATTCCCACAAATCTACAGATATCACTACATCCTCCAAAATTTATTTTGGTTTAATTGTTGACCTATCAACCAATTGAAGCATAGTGGGGGTTTCTATGAGGCCATAAAGTTTGAAGGCCTCATGGTTTATTGTTTCATAACAATAATGGCAATACTGAAGTCAATTAACATGTTTGGAATAACAATATTATTGATCTGCGCATTAACAAGTGGGCTACTGGGATCAAAATATTTTGTTGCGAGAAGTCCCCCCATAATAATATCTGATAGTTTTCCCATAACAAATTTTCCTCACTTATTTTCTGTAAATTGGTACATCTTTAATAGCTTGAAAAAGTAGGATATTGACACACACATTATTGGGCTCGCATAAGAAATCAAATTTTGGTTGGGTTATAAGCTTTTCTTAATTTAGCATTTCGAGGTAAGGTGGGTCTTGAATTTCAAGGCTTACTTTCCTAGTTATTAAAGGTTCAAGATATGAATCATGATCAAATTTTCCATTTTTTTCTCTCCATTGAGATCTTTAATATTGAATAGAGGATGCTCTTTAGTTAGTATTTTCTTGAAACTAAGGTGGATGTCATGGTAGTCCAAGGAAGATATGAAGTAAGCCCAGTAGGTTGCAAGCCCAACAAATTTTGTTGGTTAAGTCGACCGACCATTATTGGTATTAGCTATGGGTTGTGAAAGTAATTGCATTCATGAAGGGGTGGATGTGGATGCTTGCATTTGAGGAGAAGGAAGGAGCTACATAGGTGGTTGCATAGGGTCCTATTGAGGGCCTTAATACAGATGATATCTCAATGATTGACAAAAAATTTTCCAAGGGGGAGGAGGAGAATCCATCCATGGTTGAGAAGGTAAGCACAATTTCTTAGAGGAATATTACATGGAAGGGTTAGGCTAATGAGAATTAAAACTTCGAGATGGATCTTGGATCATACCTTATGAATTCAAACTTCATATTCATTTCCTCTATATTGTACACATTCTTTATGGTTTTAAGTTTAAGATTAGGTCGAGTGGTTGAGTTAAGACATTTACTATAAAAATATTTAGGTGCCATTTTAATGCAAAAAAGACATTTACTATTTGTGGCTATGGTTGTCTTTATGCAACAAATCAAATTTGTTCAAGATCTTCCACTTCTTGATAGATTTTTTTTTATCCCAATGGAGATGGAAAAATACTTGTAGGATGCTCATCGCTACATATGGCATAAATTTTGATCTGATCCAATGGACTTTCCTTCATTAGATGCTTTATTCTCCATTTTGGGAAGAAGATTTATAATTCTAGTTATTCTTCTTCCTCCTCATTTGTCTACAAGTTATCTAGCTAGGAGCTTAGTGTGCTTAATATATCAATTTTTAATTTCTCCAACATGTTTCCAATTTATTCTTTAGTGACTCCTCCACTAGTAGTCTTATTGATCCTAGCTAGCATATATATTCATAGCTTTTGAAAAGCACATTGAAATCTAAGAGAAAAGTGTTAGGGTTTTATTTTGAGAGATCATTAAATTTGAAAGTGGAATGTTATTCATCTTTATCTACTCCTTTGATTCTCTGATGGGGGTCCGATGGAAGAGGACTCCTCCTCCTTAAATTCATGGGCCATTTCTTTTGAAACCCTCTCTTCCTCGTCCAAGAGTTCTTTAGGAGTCTCAGGAAAAATCAGCTCTGCATGGACTTGTTTGTCAAAAAAATATTCTTGGAATGGACCTTCTATAAGGGTAGAAGATGAAGGTTTAATGGATTCAGATTCTACCTTCAAAGGATTCAAATTTCTGATTGGCGAGTGAACTTGCTATAGGAGTCAAATAATGTGGTTGATTTTTCCCATTTTTGTTATGATCTACATCTTTTGTTCGAGGGAGAGTATTGACAAGTCGATCAATTTGATCTCTACTCCTAAGAATCTAATAAGCCATTTTGTCAAAAACAAATTGCTGAAAAAGAAAAAACGGAATATTAGTGAATCAAATCTATCTTGAAAGAAATGAATCTATAAAGCAACAAGATAATAACAAATAAATTCACACAATAAAGAAATAAATAAAGCAACATAACAAAGACTGTATTGCTAACAATTCCCTGAAAATGACACCAAAAATGACAATCCTTTCAACTACCTTCCTAATTGCTTTTAGAGAAAAGAAAAAGACTATTCATTTAATTTTGAAACTGGGGTCTGTAGGGGAGCTTAGGGTTTGTGAATTGTCGTGCACCGTATATGCTAGTACAATTGTGTATATGTATGGAGTTGTAGTAACTAAATAATTGTCATAGTTCAAGATATAAAGATGCTTTTACAAGTTATCATCTAATCTAAATCACACCACACTTGCATTAATTTAAAGGAACATTTTGTAATCTATGTTGTAGGAAAGTATGTCGCTCTTGTAGGAAAGTAAATGAAACCAACATGTAAAGGTAACTTTTTCAAGTATTAAAATGATTTTGGTGGCTATAACTTAATATGCAGTTGTAAGTGCATTGAAATGCATTCAATTACAAAGCATTAATTCACATTTTCTTGTGAATAAAATGAAATCATAAACTAAATTCTTGACAAAATAACCAATCCAAACCATCGAGGAAAAAAAGGTTATTATAGTTATTTAAATAGAGAAATTTAATGCTACAACAAATTCACAACAACACAAGTTGCAACAATAACCCTAACTCGAGAAATGTTGTAAAACCTATGTTAAATCAATTAGTATGTAAATTAAGATAACATTAACACTTTAATTGCAACAATAAACCTAAAATTCAGAGTTGTAGCAATGTAATTTCTCAGAGTTGCAACAATTATTAATTTGGAGTTGCAGGGATACGAAAAATAGAGTAAATTTATAAATAGATGGGAATACATATTATTACTATATCTACATTATGGATACAATAATACTTGACTAAGGTGGGGGGCCTACCTCCTCAGAAAAGGCACTAGTTAGAATAATAATATAATGTGAATGCTCAACGCACCATTACTCAAACTAGAGTAGAAAAAGAAATTAAATTGCATAAATCTGAAAGTATTGTAACTTGTTCTTTCCTACTCTGTTATTTTTTTTCTAAGCCACGTAGCTCAAGGAGAGAAGAGGGTTTTAATACAAAGCGTTTTCTATCTAAACAAATAAAAAAAGTGGATGGAAATCCATGAGAATCATGTTGTTCATCCTATTATAATGATTTATTCTGAAAATGGTGAGAAACATGCATTGGTTGACTCAAATCAATTTTGTGACAGGTCATGGTTGAGTCATATTATTTTCTTTTTCATCAACACACTCTTATCACTTTTATATGTGAGAAATTGTTTGTTGATTGTCTGACCTATCCAACAACTGACAGCAGGATGGTTGACTATTGCATTGGTAGAAGAGGCGCAATGTTGTAACATTGTTTCCAAAGTTGCAGCAATGGGAAAAACCAGTTGCAAAAACACAATGCTAACAGGGGCAACACGAGCTTGAAAAACAATGTCAATGGAAACACAATTTGTTGATATTTTAGCTTGGAAGATGATTTTACATGGATCAGATGTCATGACATGCAACAAGTCATTTAATTATATCTTATGACAGTTAATTAATGAATTTTCTAAGTCAAGACTTTAAATGATAATTTAATTTAATTATTGGGTACCTTTTTATAAAAGGGAAAATAAGTCAATGACATATTAAGTTGTATCCATTGATGTGAGTGAGTTGAGATCTAATCTCATCATTGAGATTAGGGATTATTGGGTAATTTAATTGTCATTTAAACTACTTAGCATTAAATTATCAATCCAAGTTCACACACTTATGAAGCACACTTGCACAATATCTACTAGGCAATTAAATCTAAATTTACAAGGAAATCGAATTTATTGAAGGAAATTGCAGGACTGAAATAAAATCCTAATCATGAAGATATCTAAGATGAACACACACTTTCTAGGAAATCAATACACAAATGCCTTAAAAGGCAATAAAATTGATCTATGAAAAGCAATAAATTCTATACTAGAAAGCGATGAAATTTTAATCTATTGAATTGAAAGTACATTTCTATTCTAGGAAGAATAAAAACGATTCTATTCTACAAAACCAATTCTATGTTACGAAGGACAATTAAATTTCTATACTATGAAATCAATCACGTCTTATGCTAGATTCTATTTCTATGAAAGCTTTTAAAGTTCTTAAAGTCTAGGTTCTTATTCTAATTTCTATTCTAATGAACATGAAAATGAATTTATTTTATGAAAGCCATGAAATCTATTCTATGTAAGCTCAATTGACAATTATGTTTTATAAGGCAGTAAAAACTTTGTTTCTAAGGAAGCAAATGAATTCTATGCTAAGGAAAGTAAAGGAAACTTATTTTGTGACAATAAACAAATGATGCTGAATTGAAATTGCAACTATCTATTATATAAATTCATATTAAGGTTACTGATGTGCATGTTCAGAGTTTAGAATCATTTATGCTTGTGTATTATCTATAAATCTAAGACTACCTAAATGCAGAGGAAAAATAGTTAAATCAAGAAGCAACTAAATACATGTTTTTGTTGCTTTTATATTTTATTCAAGTGCTTGATCTGCAAAAGGACAAGAATGAAATGAGCATAAAGGAGCATCTAAATACAATGTACATAAAACAAAGAATCTAATCAAAACAATTGCAATAAAATTTGTAAAAAAGGAGCATAAAAGAAACTAATATATTTTGCAGAATTGAAACATAAAGAAAATTAAAATACACTTGTACTCATCAGGGGACCCTCCTGAAGCACAAGAGAGGTGGAAATTTCAAGAAAGTATTAATCAAACACCAGATCTCATCATGAAGGCATAAACATACCATTTTATTTATTAACGGAACAATGTGATAACTTCAACAATATTCATAACATCAAGCATAAGCATAACCAATCTTTAACATTCAAAAATCAACACACCTTTGAATGGATAAGGCAATCCTATTTATACAAAAACTAAGATAAATAATTAATAAATGTAGATCCAAAAGTATCTCCTAGATCCACAAATATCTCATGTGGTTACAACCATGTGTTAACATCTAGCAAGTAATATCTCTTCATATCCCTCTAAAATATTTGATAGGAGACACTTGTGAAAACTTCCATAATTCTTCTCCATGAAATGTGCTTGATCAATGATCTTAAGTCTTCCTCAAATATTCAAGAGTTTGAAGATGAAATTCGAATTTGAGATTTAGAGGCCAAATATGACTTTGTTGGAATCTTCAAATATGCCTACAAACATCACAAAACTCATCCAACTTTTAGATATAAGTGAATACATGTTATTTTTCTAATATTTAACCATAAATTCACTCAAAATACTAAAATAAATTCTTTAGAAAATAATAAGTTTAAACCCATATATGATCATGAAAATGGTCTTTATGAAAGGTTATGGAGTTGTGAAATATGGTAAAAACTTAAGGAAAGTGAAAGAAAATAGAGTGAAAAAGGATGACATTTTGGAGACCCAATAGGGACTTCAATTGAGATTAGGGTTTGATATTTTTAATAGGAGGTTCGAGCCAAAGAAGAGATGCAATTTTGATTGGCATGAGTTGGGATTCAGTGGACTGCAGTATTTGGAAGCAAGAGAGAGAAAATGCTAGACCAAGCTAGCTAGAGTGAGATCAGGGCAAGAAAATTAGCAAAGAGGTAGAGTTTATTTGTATGCAAAATTTTTCTATTGGGCCACATGTGTGGGTTATACAAGGGTTGATTGAGAGAGAGGGATAAGATAATTTTCCTGGTATTTTCTGGAACAAATTCTTGTGCAACTACTGTAATAGAATAATTCTCCTAATGTGAATAAGAAGCCCATAATTTGCTACTTTTCCCCAAACTGGGGTTTCTAGGGTATACCTATGTTATTCTCTGTTGCATGTGATTATGTGTGATTAGACTCAAGTATTTTTTATTCTATTGTTTAATAAGTTAAAAAGCCAGAATATTTATGTTTACGAATAAGATTAAAAATATTTTTTGATTTCAAATATGTGATTATTTATCGAGACAAAAAATTGTAACTGGGTTTAAAGAACTTAACATGATACTGCAGGTATAAACTCTGAATACAGAGCCAATAATATTTGACATAGATTTCAAGACAAAACAAACATATTTCAATTTTCATTCTCTTTGAGGGTTTTATTCTATAATGGTTATCAATGTTCGATATGATGACATGCTTGACAATTCTTAGAATTATTTGTAATGGAAGGTTCAAATGTTAGTTATTCTCAAGGATAAAAATAAGTGGAATTATATTAATAAAATAGTGGTTCCACCAGTGAATGATATAGTTTCTCTTAGTTTTCTTGAGGTCAAGGAGATTATTCTCGATGGGGTCAAATATCATCTAATACCCGATCTCTTAGAAAAGTATATTGCGAAAAACATATGGGATGTGCTCATGAAAATATATCCAAGCGATTATCAAAGTTGAAAGAGGATGCTCAAGGACAACTTGCATGACATACAAATGTACAAAATGAGAGTGTGAAATCTTATTTTCCCAGGATGACACATGTCAGGGATGAATTGGTTGTTTTTGGAGAGTCAATTTCTAAGGAGGAGCTAGTGCGTATAGCCTTGAAATGATTTTTGAAGCATTAGGAGGTATTTGTTAAGTTTGTAATGGATCAAGATCACCTATTCGACTAGGCGAGGCTTTGGGATGATTTCGCCCAGGGGGATATATGAGAAAGTTAATAACGGGGGATCGAAGGAATAGGTTCGAATAAGAGGAGAAACTTGCTCTGGTAAGAAAGGGTAATAAGAAGGCCAAGAAAGGGCCAAGTGAGGGGTCCTCCAAGGGTGAGAAGTAGAGCGATCCAAAAAAGGCTAAATTCTTTGCATGCCATCAACTAGGTCACTACACCAACTAGTTCCCAAAAAAGAAGAAAGGAAAGCAGAAGAAGCAAGTTATTTCTGCTTCAGAGGTGGATGGGTTTGCAACACGGTTCAAGAATGAGTTTTTTCTCATTACATGTTTCTTAAGTTAAATTGTCACCAAAATGTGGTACATTGACAGTGGTGATTATTTCCACATGATAAGAGGAAAAGAGTATTTCACCAGTTTGAACGAGGAGTTCGATTTCTACATAGAGCTTGGAGGAAATTCCAAGTACCATCCAACTTGTATTGGCACAATCAAGTTTAAGAGGGAGTCTAGAAAACCCTTGTTGCTGAAGGATGTATTCTATGTTTCAAGTATGATAAAGAACCTCATCTCAGTTTCTAACTTGGAGGGCAAGGGGTACATCATGAAATTTTAGGAGGGTAAAGTATATATTCTTCCCAATAACTCCAAGGCAACGAAACTAATAGGGGTCAGAAAGGGAAACTTGTTTTGATTAAAATTTTAAATAACACATGCATTGGTAAGCTATAACAAAGGGTTGGGGGAATTATGGCATAGGAGGATGGCTCATCTTCATCATGGAGCACTTAGTGCACTCAACGAGATTGTGAGTGGGTGTTAGAAGTGAAGGTTAAGCAACATGAGCCGTGCAAGGGTTGCACATTGAGTGAATTGGCCAGACAAGTTTTCCAAGCAATGGCACTAGGTCCAAAGGGATTTTGGATCTAGTACACTCAGATGTGTGTGGGCCCATGCCAGAAATGTCCTTGAGTGGGTATAAATATTATGTGACCTTCATTGGTGACTTCTCCAGGAAGACTTGGATGTATTTCATGAAAAATAGGGATGAGGCCTTCATTAGATTCAAGGAGTTAAAGGTTGTAGTTGAGAATGAGATAAAGAGGAATATCAAGACATTGAGGTTGGATAATGGAGGCGAGTACACCTTGAATTCCTTCAAGTACTTTTGTGCTCAGGAAAGTATCAAGAAGGATTTAACTGTTCTATACAACGCTCAACATAAAGGGGTTGCAAAATGAAAAAGTAGGGCTATAGATGGAGTGGCCAAGACCATGCTCCATGAATAAGATTTACCTTGATTTTTGTGGGAAGAGGCCTACAAAATTGTTGTGTAAGTTCATAATATAGTCCCACAAAAAGTGTTGGGAAGATTGACACTAGAGGAGGCGTTTACAGGGAAGAAAATAGATTTGGGACACATTCACATCATTGGGTGCTTTGTGTATTACTATGTTCTCGAGGAGAAAATGACCTTGGAGGCTAATGTAGAGAAATGTATCATTGTGGGGTAAAATGAGACTTCAAAATCCCATTGTTTTTACATTCCTGCTCTCAAGAAGATATTAGTACATAGGGATGTGAAGTTTGAAAAAGAGAGGGATCTTCATAAGTCTAGAAACATGAGTTCTTCTACAATTGAGGTTCAAGTGGAGTAGAAACTAAATGTTGAGTTTATATTGCTATGACTACTGTCTACATGTTGGTGAATAGAGCGAATAGGCCAAGAAAAGATATTAGGACGAGGAAATGGGTATTCCTCACACCCAACCTCATACTCTAGGCATAGGGACGAAGTAGGCCAAGTGGGAAGAGTAAACATTGAGAGAGCCCTAGTAGTATGTTGGTGCTCCAATATATTCAATTAGACATATCAATGCTACTCAATGTTATTTTGGATTTATGGCATTGATGAGTGAACTGATTGAGGCTGAACCTACAAGCTTTTAGGAGGCGTCCCAACATTAGGTGTGGATGGATGCCATGGTGGAAGAATATTATTCCATCATGAAGACTGATGTGTGTGAGGTTTTGGCACATCCAGTGAGTATATGAGTGGTGGGCTCCAGATGGGTGTATAAGATCAATGATGTTGTGGATGGAAACGTGGAAAATTTCAAAGTTTGTTTTTTGGCTAAGTGATTTTCACAGAAGGGATTGATGATGATACCTTCGCTCCATGTTGGGTAAATTATATGTATAATTTCGAGACAATAAATTATTAATGGGGGCTTGTAGGCTTGTGAGATGTGGGAAAAAGTATATGCAGAACTAGAGCCTACTCTAATATTTCAACAAATGATTTTAATAGATATGTGTTAATTGGGATGTCAACACATATCCCCTTCACCAAAGGCTGCAATATTTCACAATGAATTAATAGTGTTCATGCAACTACGAAGAGTTGCAATGTGTGTTAGGTAAAATTTACTTGGCGGAAAGAGTCAAAGTTGATCAAGTCAATTGATAGTGGTTTTGGGCACTTGGTTTAACATACCTATGCTTTCTACCCATGGGATTCATGTGATGGAGCCTTTAAAGGATGTAAGTTGTGAAGGCTCACTTAGCCAACTTGGCTAGGGTTTTGGCCAAGGCTAATGGAATTCCGTTAGGCTTGGTTTTCCCTCGGAGTTGGGGTTTTCCCAGGGTAAAATTTTATGCATTAAGTTTGAATGTGTTTGATGTTGACTATTTGTTAATATTACTCTTCATAAATTTTATTTTCTCTTTGGTAATATTTCAATAATTGGTATCAAATTGGAAGGTGAACAAGTTTCTCCTTAAAAGGATGCTTCTATTTCCTAGGATTTAATTGTCCTAGTAAATAGTGAGATCGAAGCAAATTGGTGTGCGGGTCTGAGATGGAGCTTTTGTTGCCGTGGGTAACAAGAAAAGAAGTAACATCTTGGTTATAGGATTGAGTGTCCATACTATGGGAAAATATAGTAGAATGGTCAAAGGAATTCAAGAGGTGATCGAATAGATGTCCAACACAAATGCTCCAACAACATCTTTTCAAGTTGCGAGGACGAGTTGAATATGTAGGTTTGATGAACCTAGAGGTCGAGCGACATTTGCGCACTACACAAAGTGGTATAGAATAAGCTCTGGAAGAGCCACCACAACTTTCTTCACTCTAGAATAGGTCGACATGGGGATGGTTGAAAATGATAGTGATGGAGTAACGTGTGAGAAATACTACAAGCAAAAATGACATTGACCAAAAGCTAATGATGATGATTTCACAAACCTATTTTTTCCCATAAGAACAATGTGACAAATGCTTGATATGGTGGAGAAGGACATGTTCTCAATTCGAACCTCATGTGGCATTGAATAGTGCCGAAATGATTTAGATCTTGGTGGCATGAATTGAACTATGATCACCACTACTAAATTAAATCAAAGCATTGAGGGATGACTTTATGGTGGGTAATCCCCCACACAAGGCGATTGGAATTATTGCGTGGCAACATGATCAAAAGGAGATTAAATGACTAGCTGGTGCATGCAAACATGAAAGGTAGAACTTTCAAGGTGATTTCGAGGCCTAGAGATAAGCACATGATCGACATTGTGCACTATATGTGCGGAGGAAACCAACATAATGTGGACGAGAGGTTCACATTAGATGGGATACATTTATGGCATGCGAGCTAGACTTTTACAAAAGCTAGAAAATTAACAACAACCCTCTAGACATGCTAGTGATGACGATATGGAATACATTAGTGGAGACACAATTTGGACAGTGTGATCTGCATGGACAACACATGTGGATGAGAGAAAAGATGCGTGGATTGGAGAACCAGAAGAGTCCATCTGGTGAAAAGAGTGCTCGTTGACAGTCTATAACAAGATGTAATGCACATAATGCTATTGTGGTCAATGCATGGGACTACACTCATGTGTTGTGTTGTGTGGATCTGAACTAAATTGCAAGGTGACCTGTAATGGGTAAGTGAGAGTGAGGTTGCGATGCGTAAGTGCATCAAGAGCAACCATGGGAATTTTTTGCATGCAAATTATTTGACATAATTCATCAATCAAAATTTTTAGAGTGTGGCGTTACATGGTTGAGGAGATCATCATGCATGGAGTGTGTCAAGTTATGAGGATGTTAATATAGAGATAACAACAAGGGATAAACAATTTATTATTATTATTATGGAGTCAATTTATTGCATGTAAATGGGCAGGGGCATACTGCTGTAAGACCTGGTAAGGCAGGCGTACCCCTATGTAATTGTCAATAAATTTTGGATTAGACCTAGATAATAGGGGGATGTCAAATACTCGAGGTATATAATTTGAGGGGGGTAAAGGCTAAATTGAGTGACACTAATTAACTTGGCAAGTTTAGCTCATTTTAGTCAAGGAAACCCTAAGTCAAGGATTAAGGGGGAAATCTTAGGTAAACTTGACTCGAGGGAAAGAGTTAAAGTTGATCCAGTCAAATTGTAGTGGTTTTGGGCACATGGTTGAGCGTACCCATAGTTTTATTCCCATGGGATTCATGTGATGGAGCCTTTAAAGGTTGAGACAAATTTCTGGAGATGATCACCAATTTGAAAAAAAAAAAGCACCCGATTCAAGTCTTTAGCAAACTTGGATATAATAGGAATGATATTAATGATGCCATCAAGAAGGTTCTTAGGCATGATGACAATCCTCGTAATACTAGCATCCAAAATCCTGGGAAGAGTGCATACTTACCATACCTAAAATGAACTACCGACAAGTTTTCCAGAGTTTTAAAAAAGAAAGATATTAAGCATGCTTTAGACCGCATACCACCATCAAACAAATGATGAAATATGTGAAAGATGACATTGAAAATTTTCAATTCAAAGGGGTTTACAAAATAGATTGTTCATGTGAAACATGTTATATCAGAGAAACAAGCAGATCATTAAAAGAAAGAATCAAAGAGCATAGTGTGGACGTAAGAGATGAAAGGACAAAAAATTCAACTATTGCCAAGTATGCTAAAAACACTAAGCATCTGGTGAACTTGGATAATAATAAAATCCTTGCTAAATAAAACCTCTATTACAAGAGGAGGATAAGAGAAGCACTCGAGATCAAAAAACACCCTAGTAATATTAATAGGGACAATGGCCTTGAGATAAGCGAAAATTGGTTTCCCTTAATAACCACTATTAACAAAAATAATAATAATAATAAAAATTAGTACCTTTTGACCCTTCCTTTAACCTTTGGGTTACCATCCTCCTCCCCCATCCCCGCCATTCTATGTTTCCCTGCCTACTTCCTCTTGTATCTCTCTTTCCTTTTTACAACCTGCTATTCTTCCCTCTTGTGCTTTATTTATCATAGTCTATATTATCTTCTTAATATCTATTACATTATATAGGTTATTAATATTCTAGTATAATATTAACCCTAATCTCATATACCATTAACAAACTAAATATTACATATTATTAATATCCATTAATAATATATAATATATACTATATATTATATCTTCTTAGGTTCTAATACATTATATAGCTTATTAATGTGATGGTATAATATTCATCCTAATCTCATATATCTTTAATAAATTATATATTACATATTAATAATATATAGTATACTATATATTAAATTCTATTCACTTAAATAACTACTATTATTTAATATTTACATTATAATATAGATAGGTTGATCTCAAATACTATTAATAAACTATATATTATATATTATTACTATCCATTAATAATATATAATATTCTATTTAATAAATTATATAATCTTAAGTAAATTTTATTAATTAATTTATACATTATAATATAGATATGCTATCATCTATTTAACTATTATAATAATAAACATATATTAGTTTATATGGTTCTATTACATATTAGAATTCAACCTTTTAGGATTTTATTGACGCATCTTTGAATCTTCTTTATATATCTATTCTCCACTTTCTCTTCACCTCCCTCAAGTCTTAAAGATGGACCAAGATGGTGGCTCCGAAATGTCAACTAAAATCCTCAAATTCATGGATCTTCCTATAAAAACAAACAAGTCACACCATAGAAAATTAAAAAAAGAGATGAGAAATTCATTGTAACCAAGCCAAAGGATGTGAGTGGTGAAGGCTCACTTGGACAAGGGCAATGGGATTCCGTTAGGCCGGGTTTTCCTAGAGTTGGGGGTTTCCTAGGGTACAATTTTTTGCATTATGTTTGAATGTGTTTGTTGTTGGTTATTTTTTTTTCTTCCTCTCCGTAAATTTCATTTTCTCTCTGGTAATATTTCAACAATGTGTATCCCCGCCCTTCAATAATGATATCACTTCTCCCAAATATCCAATGTAAATGCAACATAGAAAATAAATCTATGACTGCACTGGGCCAATAGTAGCAAAGCTTCCTCAAGAGCACCAATCCCAATATTTCACCCACTCTAACAACCAACTATTCAAGGGATTTGAAAGAGAGTTTTACTCACGAACCATGGCCTTTAGTGGTCAAATGTAATTAACATGAAATGAGAACTAACAAATGAAATACTTGCAAACTGGAAATGTAAAGTTAAAAGCCTAAAGGAAATCAAATCTACACTATTATAAATAAATGGATACAATGAATGTCGAAAAATGGGGGCCCTGCCACTCCTGACACATGCTTTGTGAATAAACTAAAAACTAAATGAGTACTTCAAGCTAGAGACATAATATCAACAGTTGATTATTATGAGATGAAAATGGGAGATCACAAATATCCACCATGGGTTCCACTCCCTCTTACAATAATCCTCACTACACTTTCATCATCCCCTTAACTTATCCTATGTTCTATGGTTGTATATATAGAGATGAGAGAAATGGAGTGGATCAAAACTAATTCCTTCATATCAGAATTGTCTAGGCACAATTAGTTTACAAGATATTTGATTTCTCATGTTTAATGGATCTTGGTTGTATAAGTAACCCAAGATCTGACTACAATTGATTTCACATAACATAAAAAATGTAGCGAATAGGTTGATTTGGTCTCCTTTTCTGGTTGGGCACACTAGTTTGTTTAGAACATTAGAGAAATAAAGGAAAATATGAATATTAAAAAAAATTTACTCATCAAGCTTGCTAAGCACACAAGCGAGTGTGGTAATAGGCATGGTAAATAGATGCAAGGATGAGATAATAAGAGACAAACTAACAATGTAAAAGATGTTAATTTTGTGACCCAACGTCTCCCCCACACATGAGGGTACCAAATGAAGTAGACAATTGAACAAAATCATAATACACATCTATTTTCTGCGATATTTTCTTGTACAGATAGATCCACTGATGACTCAAGTAATATCATATGCTTCTAGTAGATCCCAACTACATCAATTGAGATGTCAAGGAAATGGTATGAATCATACTCAACCTGTTTAGAACTCTAAGGATCTATATTTTCTTGGAAACTCTAAAGATACCAGAATCAATGCCGGGGAATGTGAACTAAGCAATCAACACTCACAAACTTGTTGCTAAGTATTAAGACAATTATTATATTGCATTATTTCTTAAATAATACTCCTCAATAGTCAGAATGGAGGTTGGCATTATTAAGTTACGTGAAGAAAATCAACTATAGAGAGTAACTCCTTAAGAGGATTCTAAATTATCCAATCCAAAACTTTGCAGGAACTTATGGTTTTGAATAAGTAATGGAAATGATGTGCAAAAATAATTTCCATGTATGATGCAAATGCACTTTCCTTTTATGCCACATTGAAACTTATGCTTGCATCCCACCCGTGTTATTTATTTAATGCTGCCATGGGCACATTAATTTCCCAAGAAACTGAGTTTCCATACCATTCCATTCCTTGGAGAATTGGTACCCACCTATATAGTTTGCAATATCGTGTAAAACCTTATTATCAATAACCACTTTCTCAAGCAAAAGCTACAAAGCTTGGTTGACAAGATTCTAACAAATCACTGTAATAATATCAACACTAGATTAAGCATATATGTGGAAGGATGAAATTATTGTTAGTGACCAAATTTTCAAGGAAAACAAGAAACAATCACTTCAATTCTGACCTTAACCATCCAATTTCACGGGACAAATAGTTTCTAAAAGGACAAATTTCCTATAATTCTTATCCTTGAAAACACCATTACTCCAAGCAACACATCCTCTTCAAATTTGTTGCTATGCTTATGGCTAAGATTAGACAACATGGTATATTTATTATTACCATTCCATGTAACAATCGATATATTGACAACAAGTGTCATATCAATACATTATTTCTAAGATTATTTGTTGTTTCCGACATTGTATAGTAAATTTCTTTCTCATTGTCACACCTTGAATTATGCTACAACCAAATTGATTCACAAGATTTATTGAGAATAAAACCCCATGTAAGTTAGAGATATATTCAAATGATATTTTCTATAAATGATCCCCCAACAAATTTTCCTTTGGAACAATAAGCAAATATTTTGACCTTCATAGTGGGATTGTAAGACCATTGATAAAGGCAATAAACTATACAATTTGCAGTCATTTCTAAAGATTTATCTCTCAAAGCATAACTCTTTCTTCCATGAAATTTAGTGAGGTCATTGATATCATCCTTATGCTCCTACCCTCCAAAAATCAAAGCCAACAAGTGCACCGATTTTGAAAAAAAGGAAAAATGGTTGAAGATGATAAAGGCCAGTTTCTTGAAGAATATAAACTAGAATCGATTGAAATTTGTTTTATTTATTTATCACACCTTGATGCATTTACGCTCTTAATTTCCTAATCAACACATTCACTGTTTAGGAGATACTGAAAAATTAATTTATGCTCTATAATATTTTTGAGAAAAAAATGTAGCTACAAACTTCGTGTACATACTCTTAAATTCCTATATAGGTATGTGGATGGTGAAAAAATATGCTCTTCTACATTGTTGTTATGGATACACCGCTGTCGTTGCCTCCTTGTAAACCATCAACTGTAAATATCATGCAGTTTTACCAAGTATTTAAATTTCGTCATGGAAAATTTGCTAAGCATTATCCCATTGGAAAAAAGAAGAATAACTGTTGTAAGAAAAAAATCATGTCCAAAAAACATATTTTTCTTCTTATAAAACCATACATATGATCTCTTGCAATTTCCACATACTATTCTAATTTCTTATCACAATGATATCTATAACAATCAAGGGTTTTTGTACCTATAAAGTACAATATATGAAAGAATATATAACTAAAGGGGTCTCATGGAGAAGTATCATAAATCTTGGGTTTATATGCCTCAAACCCCTCCAATATAGCCGAGTAAATAGGTACAATAACATACTAAGATTCTAGGCTCGTTGTAAATTACTACAATAATTCAATATTTTTGATGTTGTTGAAAATGTAACTAGTTTTCGTCTTCTTAATTATTGTTGTACTCATTTCAATATGTATCCTATGTAACAAACAAGAGAAGAAAAGATAAAGTTATTATTATAAAGCATGGGTTTCATGCTCATTATTGATGGTATTCTAGGTAAAATCATGTTCTTCGTGCTTCTAGGGTTTGTTAGGTCTTAGGATTTATTTTCATGAGTCAAAGGAGTCAACGTTATGTTTATAACACCCTTCCAGGAAAAATGCATTCATAAAAATAATTGAGTCTAGAATTTCCTGGAATCTCCTAAAGTCCAATTTGGCCCTGGAAACATCAAATTGGCCTAAAGGAGGGAATTTGACCCTTGAGAAGGCTATATAAAGGAGCAGTTCGACCTCATTTAAACAAGAAAATTCGATCATCACAACTGAATTTTCTGCCGAAGGTACAGATTGAGGTGCATAATAGACCAAAGGTACAAAATCGAGTGTGGAACATGCCAGAGGTACAAAAATGGGTGCGGAATAGGCCAAAGGTACATAACAGGGTGCAAGATAGGCTGAAGGTATAGAACAGTTTGAAGGTGCAAAACTGAGGTAATAGACCAAAGGGTCAAAGTAGTTGTAAAAATTGCAGGGTTGAGGGTGGCAGTTCTAAGTTGCAACTGGCTGGTGCAGGTTCAAGTAAGGATTTGTTTGAAGGGTTGACTTGGTACTTAGAGAAGGACTTGGTTTAGGGGTGGGTCCTTGTATCTCATTTGAAGCAAATTTTGAGAAGAGAAGAGTTTTTCTGGGTTTTCCCCTTGGAGGGGTTTTGCCCTGACTGAGAGAATAATTTATGTGTCCTCTATTGTTATTGTTTCATTCTTGATATTTGTTTGATGAATAGATCTAACTATAGAACATAAAGAAGACTAATAAAGTTCATAAGAAAATATTAAGGTTAAGGAAAATAAGAACTACAAGCTTCCACTTTACATTTTCCAACATGGTATCAGAGCTAAGGTCAACAAGGAAGGAAACTGGAAGGACACTAGAAAGATTTTATTATTAAGGGGAAGGAAAAAGGAAAGTATCAAATTCTGAAGAAGAAGACTGCAAGGAAGATTATCTCTTAAAGGGATCTAGTTGAATACTCATTGGTAGACCTCTTTGAAGAAAGCATCAAGGGATTATGTTATCACTCATCACTCTTGAAAGTTGTTGGAGGAGTCATAGGGAACATATTTCAATGAAGTCTGTTCAAATGTCTTTAAGGTATCAAGAAGGTTGGAGACATCATCAAGGAGAATCTTGGTTATAAAGTAAGTATCATATTATTAAATCATGTCTGAATCTATAGGTAATATGGGTTCTTTCTGCAAGGAGAACAATAAGCTCGTTGGAGTATCAAATTATCTAGCATGGAAGAAAACGATTGACCTCGTACTCACAAAACAAGAAGTAATGGAGTATGTTACTGGGAAAATTACTGAACCAAGAAAACTTTAAGACACAAGAACTAGAAAAGTAAAATAAAGGGAAAGTAAGGGCTCAAAGGATCAAAGTTGAATCAATTAAGGATTCTCTTGTTCCATTTGTTGTAAACTTAAAGATTTCCAAGTCTATGTATTAAAAGCTAGTGATTTTGTACTCTAAATTACAACATGACAGAAGATGTCTTTGCAGAATAAATTATACAGAATGAATAAATCGAAGGATGAGGATGTGCCATCCTTTCTCATGAGAGTCTCTCAGCTAAGGACTTAGGGAGTCCATTTCTAATTCTGAAGTGACCATCTATTTACTAAATGCATTTCCACTGGAATGGAGAAACTTTGCAACAAACATCTAATCTAAGAAATATTCAACTCCCTTTGACAAGTTGTGGGATCAATGCATATTGGAAGAATTAAGGATCATAGTAAAATATGAAATTGGATCAAATGAGAAGTCTCAAGGCTTTCTAGCCTGAGTCAAGAAGCAGAAGAAGGGAAAGTTGGGTAATTCCAAGAAGAAAGACTTGTCCAATGTTCAATGCTTCAAGTGCAATGAGCTTGGACACTTTAAGAAGGACTACCCAAGTCAATGGAAAAACAATATAAAGGAAATAATTGAAGTTCATGTAGCCAAGGAAGTGGTAGAACCTGAAAATAAGCCAAAGAAGGAGTGAAGGATGTTTACTATTAAAGAAGGAAGTTTCAAGTGGACATGATCGATGAGGATGTTGATGATATGAGATGGTCACCATGACGAGGTAAGTCTGATTTTAATTGTTGGTTATCTGGTTAAAATATTATTTTTTCTACTAGGAAGAATGTTGCAGGAATATATGATGACAGTTGAGGCAAGGTCAACTGTATGGATGAAAAGTATTGGGGGAAACTCAATATCTGGTACCTGAAAACTATGAAGACAAGATATGTCGATCCTAAAGGTAGCAATGTGAGAATATAACCTGAAGGTCAAATGATATCGCTTTTATGAGGAAGTTATGATCAACTTGGGAGGTCTCAATGCAGTGCCTTCATGTCAAAAATCAAAGTGAAGAGCAAGAGATATGACCTGGATCCTATCAGAAGAAAAAAGAGTGGATATGTCTGATACCTTGAAAATAAATAAGCTCAATGCAAAAAATGCAAAAGAAAGAGAGAGCCATGTAGATATGAAGATCAAATAGCTGGTACTCTTATGAATACAAGCTATAAGGCTAGTGGTGCTAACTTCCCAAATAGAAAGGAAGCCTGGAATATCCTACAAATTTGAGAGGGAGCAAAGGAGTCTCGTTAAATAGGAGCAAGGATCTATTCTTTTATTTGAAAGAGAATAGGGATGTTATATCTAGTTGGGAGGGAGTGATGTTGGACATCACATGTGCACTCTATACTTTATGTGTCAAGCACTTGATTAAGACTAACAAGTGCAAGTCTAAGTGAAGGATTTAGAGAGAGAATAGTAGAGGATTGGATAAGCATATGTGGTTTCCTTAAGGATAAATCATCCAAGAAAGGAAAGGTACTGACACTCTTTGAGGACGGGATAGGAATCCAAGAGAAGAGTGGTCGAATAGGACCGATATTCATTGAAGACTCAAGTATGGAGATCCAAGATAATAATAGTCCAAAAATGGCATACCTTGTGGACATCCGAATGGGTTATGTACGTTGAAGAGGTAGTGCGGTATCACAAGTAAATGCTCCCAACACAATGCTCTTTAATAAATAAGATCTTGTCTAGTTATGCCTTAGTGATACTGTTGGTCGTAACGATGATGCCTATAGTATATACTGAATCTTCTTATGAGAACTCTTGGATGTGAGAGTGATTTTATACAATTATGAAAACCTCCCTAGTTAAGAGGGAGTGTTGAAAATGTAACTAGTTTTGGTCTTCATAATAGTTGTTGTACTCATTTCAATATGTATCCTATGTAACAAACAAGAGAGGAAAATAAAAAAAATATTATTATAGAGCATGGATTTCATGCTCGTTATTGATGGTATTCTAGGTAAAAGCATGTTCTTCATGCTTCTAAGCTTTGTTAGGTCTTAGGATTTATTCTCATGAGTCAAAGGAGTCAAAATCATGTTTATAAGACCCTTTCAGGCATAATGTATTTATAAAAAGAATTATTTTTTAGTATAGAAACCCTTGGAATATCCTAAAGTACAAGTCGACCCTAGAAACATGAAGTCAGCCTAGAGGAGGGAATTCGACCCCTTGAGAAGGCTATATAAAGGAGCAGTTCAACCTCATTTAACTAAGAAAATTTGATCATCACATTTAAAGTTTATACCGAAGGTATATAACTAGGCGCATAATAGACCGAAGGTACAAAACTTGGTTCAAAATATGCTGAAGGTACAAAACCAAGTGCAGAACAGGTCAAAAGTATAGAACTGGGTGCGGAACAAGCCGAAGGTTAAAAAATAGGTGCAGAACAGGTCGAAGGTATAGAACATGGTGCAAAATAGGAAGAAGGTACAAAATAGGCCGAAGGTGTAGAACTGAGGTAATAGACCAAGGGTCAAAGTAGTTGTGAAAATTGCAGGGTTGGGGCTAGCAGGTCGAAGTTGCAGCTAGTTGGTGCAGGTTCAAGGAAGGACTTGTTGGAAGTGTTGACTTAGTACTTGGAGAAGGACTTGGTCTAGGGTTGGGTCTTTGTATCTCATTTGAAGCATATTCTAAGAAGACAAGTTTTTTTTCGGTTTTTCCCCTTGGAGGGGTTTTGCCCTGACTGAGAGCCTATTTTATGTTTCCTCTATTGTTATTGTTTCATTCTTGATATTTGCCAGATGAAGAGATCTAACTAAAGAACATAAATAAGAATAATAAAGTTCACAAGCAAATATTAAGGTTAAGGAAAACAAGAACTACAAGCTTCCACTTTACATTTTCCAACATATGCTTTCATATCAAGTTCATTTGATTTATTTGCTATAGAACATAAAGAAGGAATCATTAAAATTGCAAGTGGCATGGGGGTCTGAAATATATTGTTGTTGAAAACTAGATACAGCCTGCAATAGTTGTTGAGTGAATATGTGAATTAACTATCTCAACTTTTTACAATTATCAGTTATATAATTTAAAATAAGGGCCATGGAAAGGCTATGGTTTTGAAGGGAATGCATCAAGAAATGAGGATTTATGGAACTCATTTTGAATCCTTGACAGTGATAGTTTAATGGTTAACGGTGAGATTGTATGGAAGTAGTAGTGGGTAACGATGGGTTTATATGATAGGATGGGTAAAACTACACTGATATGACAATTTGATGTTTTCTACCACTCAAACTATGAAAAAAAGAAAAAACTACATTTATAGATTTATGATATTGTGTTCGATAGGATATTATATGAAATAACAAGCTTAAAATGTATTTCTTATGATAAAATTCCTTCATATTTAATAAATTAAAAGGATCATAAAAGCCTTTACCTCAAGTTACCTTGGTTTTCTGGAGCCGATACTTACAAATATGAATGCTATATCTAAGCATGTGAAAGAGAATTTGAATCACAACACACTTCTGAATTGCTTGAAGTCCAACACAAAAAAAATGTTATTGCTAGCAAGGTTTGCTGCTGCCTTTGAGATGTTTTTCAGTTGTAATTTGTCTGTAGATTTTTAGTTGTGCAAATTTCAAACAAATATCAATAAAAATATGATATAATAACAAAGATCTCCCTCAATCCACTTTGTCAACTATTGGTATTCCCTGCTTATTCAAGAAAAGCATAAAAATGTTGTTGCACTATCCTTTAAGCTAAACCAATAACCACACGCAACATTATTGAATTTTATTGATCTACTATCCTACCCTACTTGTGAAAGGAAATACTTTCTCAAGCGTAGGAGTATTTTCAATGAAGAAATGTATGTAAAATATTTATAAGCATGCTTATATCCAAATATGAAAAATGCACGTTGTTATACAGTAATTTGTCACCGTCCCTACCATTCCCCGTCCCGCACAATGGAGGACCCATTTTGTGACCTGTGAACATTGTCATGCCTTGAAAACATCATCAATGCATTCCTCTAAGCATGAGCTTCAATTGCCCTAAAGACATCTCCTTGCAAAAAATCATGAAAACATCTCCTTTTGCATTGGCGCGGGCAAACAGTTCATCACTCGCGCCAATGGGGAAAATCCTACAAAGAGGCCGCGCCAACTGGCGCTCTGTCCCAGAGCAGCAGTCGCGCCAGCCAATTTAAGGAGTGTTTTTTAAATAAAGATGGCGGAAGTTGTGTTTCAACAAACTCAGAAACCATTGCCTATCTTGAGTTGGGAGGTTTGGCCACGGGAGTTCCATGGATTTAGATACGCTATTGGTTGCGAGACAGCGCTAGTACGGACTTGTGCTCCCCGTACCATCACGTATATAAAGGGAGACCCCTCTAGGTTTTCAATCCTTTATCCACAGGAAGCCGAGTCTGCCGCCCTATACCCGTGATACACCGAACACAGCATTCGGGGAGACTACCTGCACGTACGGAAAGTCCTTGGTCGATTTCTGTTTAATTATTTGAAACCAAGGTGTATATTGCAGTTCACGGATATTTGGTACACCCTTTGTGCCTAGTTTTTCCTGAGCAGTCATTTGGTCTTTTCTGACTCCCCAAACTTGAAAAGACCGTCAAGCGCTTGTCCTTTCACGCTTGTGTCAACTCTGAAAGAGATAGAGTCATCTTTACTGCCGACTCTTGCAAACAGAAACGTGTTCACCTCTGGTGTTCGTCTAACTCTTGGGTCGACGATTCGATCCGTTTGCGTCTTTTCCAGCGTACTTTAACAGGAGCTGCTGCTAAATGGTACATAGAACTATCCCGTGGTATTTTTCAAGATTTCAACTCGTTAGCCATGGCTTTCCTCACGCATTTCCAGTTACCGGTCCGGTATGAGGCCGGGACGCACCTCCTGACTTCTTTGAAGCAGGACACGGCCACTCACATCTCGGATCACATCCATGAGTGGCGGCGCCGTCGTCGATTGATCAAGTTTCACATACCTGATCAGATCTTGACTCACTGGTTCACCACCTCCTTTGTGAATAAAATTGCTCAGGATATCGCGATGGGAGCGTGTGTGACAGAGGAACAAGCTATCGCGCGTGCCCAGTACCTGGATCTTGTTTATTCGCAGTCTGGCACGCTTTATGACATCTTGACTGATGCTCCATGGCCCGGAACCACTAAGGCTCCGCCTACCCCTACGGTGGATGGTGTCATTGGTTCCGTTTCTCAAAATTCGAAGAAGTCTTCGAATGGGAAGCATAAGGCTAATTCTTCCAACAATACCTCTGCTAATCCCGCCTCATCCGATTCTGGTAAAACCGCGGAGGTGAATGCCATTCAGGCTAATCCTGTGGATAAATCCTCCAAGGGGAAGAAAAAGGGAAAAGGCAAATCAAAATCTGATGCCCCGAAACCGGAATCTAAAGCTCGAACTGAGGATGGTTCCCAACGTAAGCCGAAATTCCCTTGCCTCATCTGTGAAGGTGACCATTACACTAAGGATTGTCCACGACGGTCCGAAGTTAGTCAACTTCTTAAAGGCTCTAAAGGGACTCCGGCTGTTTTAAAAGAGCCATTTCCATCTCAGCAGACCCAGATGGTCGAACAGGCGTCACCATCTGCACCGTTTGGGTCTCAGGTTTTCATGATGAAGACTAATGCACCTATCACTATCGCTACGCGTTCGAAGGATTACAATGAATCGCGGCAGGCACCCGGGAAGGCAGTTGCGGATGGGCCACCTCCCCCACCTGCCTCCGGTCCATTGGAAATCGAGAAACCGACTCCCGAACCCGTTGTGAAACCACCTCCCAAGGGTGTTCTTCGAAGATCCTCTTACAACCCAAATGCTTGTGCCGCTCAACATTACAACATTGTTGAGGATCTGGCACAGGCACCATGTGCTATGTCTGCACTTGAGGTTCTTCAGAGTTGTCCTTCACAATGGAAGGCTTTACTGTCTGCAATCGGTGGTATCGATCCCGCCGACTCGAGCCTTCTCACCTTCGATCTGGAGAATTTTACTCCCCGGCTTCCACATCAAATCGCTTTGGTCATTCAAGTCGGGATTAATGGTCTGAACATTCATAGGGCCGTCGTAGATGAGGGTGAATCTACCTGCGTTATGTCCTCCGCTTGCTGGAAGGCCATCGGCTCTCCAACCTTGTCGTCATCTCCCAATGCCCTTGAGGCATTTGATGGTCGGGAATCTAAACCCCTGGGCGTTCTCGAGAGTCTTGCGATCACATTACAGGGAAAAACTGTCAACGTGGAAGTAGAGGTGGTTGACGCTAAACTCAACTACAATATACTTCTTGGCCGCAGCTGGACCCATGCCATGCTCTGCGTGCCGTCTACCATCTTTCGACTCATTAATTTCCCTCACGAGGGCAAGATTGTCACGGTAGATCAGTTGTCATTTTTCACCTCTAGCTCTGAGAACAACGTGCCATACGTGGATCAAATTCCGAATCCCCCAAACAGTATAGGACCTGGTCTTTTCAAAGACCCAGTCCTCATGGGTATATTCCCCGCACCGCCACCGAATACCGCTCAAGTCAACATGTTGTCCAGGACTGATGACCCCTGGCTTATCCCTACACCTGAGCAGGTATATGAGTTTGGAGAATCCATGCCTTTAACGTTAGTAGAGATCAGCTACTGTGAGGTTGTTGCCGCATCGGATCCTCCACCTCCTCTGCATGCTCCGATGAGCATGGCTCTCGACGTCTACTCCCAATCCCCCTGGCTTGGTCAGGCTGATTCACCTGATCCTCTCAAAGAGACTTTTCCTTCAGATGAGGCTATCATTGAAACTATCGAGAAGTTGGCCTTAGCAGCAGTACACACCGTACAACGCTTTCACCATTACATCCTTTTGCGCACGATAACAGTGGTTTCAGAATGCAACCCTATGACATATATTCTTTCTAGACAATTACTAGGGGGCAAGTACTCCAAATGGATTGTGATCCTGTAGGAGTTTGACTTGGATTTTACCACTGCCAAGTCAACTAAATCACTGGTCTTCACGGATTTGATATGTTCTCTCCCTACAGACTCTATTCCCTCACACTCTGAAGACCATATACTAGACGAAACACTTTTTCTCATCAGTACTCGTGATCCTTGGTACGGTGACATAATAGTGTATCTTCAGACCGCGAAATTTCGGTCTGAGTTGGATAAAACTGCCTGCCGTCGGATTCGGCACCAGTCCCAACCCTACCGTATAGTAGGAGATACCTTATATCACATTGGAGTAGATTCGGTGCTCCGACGATGCCTTACCTTGGAAGAGGTAGAGAAAGTCTTAAATGGTAACCACGATGCTTTGTATGGGGACATAAGTCCGGGTATCTTCTGCCCGGAAGATTACGCGGGCGAGTTGTTTACGACGCTTCCATATTCAAGGATTGTATCACTGCAGTCCGTAAATGTCATCCATGCCAGATATTTCAGCGCAAGATGCGTGCGCCGCCTTTACCATTGCATCCCGTTATTACCGTCGGCCCTTTTGCGAAATGGGGCATTGATTTTATGACGTGTAACCCTCACTTGGCCGGGGGGCATGCGTATATCATTGTTGCCGTCGACTACTTCACCAAGTGGGCCGAGGCAATGCCTACACTAGCTGTTGACGGGAAAACGGTTGCTCAATTTATATTCAACCACATTATTACACGGTTCGGGGTTCCTCAAGCCATCGTCATTGATCACGGTACTCATTTCCGAGATTATATGATGGTGGAGCTGACTTCAACGTTGGGCTTGCGTCACGACAGCTCGACACCATATTACCCTCAAGCGAATGGTCAGGTTGAAGCAGTGAACAAGGTTTTGGTCACTATGCTTCAGCGAACAGTTGGTATTCACAAATCCAATTGGCATCTCCAATTGTTCTCAGCTCTCTGGGCATACCGAACATACGCTAGAGTTACCTTGATTCACACCATTCCAATTGGTGTACGGTACGGAAACCCTCCTTAGGTTCGATAATGAGGGTTCCTTCGCTTAAATTAGGTTGTGGGCACCTTACGGATACTCCACGAGGAAGAACGTCTTACACTATCTCGAGCGGTTGGATGAAACCCGTCGTCTAGCTGCTTTGATCATCGAAGCACAAAAGAAGAGGGTCAAAACTCATTTTGATCAATCTGTTTCTCCCCGTTCTTTCATTGAAGGAGACCTCGTCCTCTTGTACGATCAGGCACATGATAAGCTTGGAGCCTGTAAACTCCAACCTATGTGGCACGGGCCCTATATAGTAAAGCGCGTTTTGAAAAATGGGGCCTACGAGCTTATAGATTACAAAGGAGATCCGCTGGCGCAGCCCAGAAATGGGCTGTACCTTAAAAAGTACTATGCATGAAGTGATTTTTTGGTGTGGTGTGTGTACATAGGTGTGTGATTGTCATTTGTGTGCATAGTGTGGTGTGCTTTGTAAACATCTTTCTGCTGATCGGGTCTTCCTGGTTGTGCAGATGTCTATCCATCCATTTGTTGGTTTCGCGGATGGTGCCTCCCGCAGTACCAGGAATCTGTCTTCTGCAGCCTGGGTAATCTACGATCCTGCTGGTGAGTTGATTGACCTGCAAGGTGTGTGTCTAGGACGTACCACGAACAACATCGCGGAATATAGTGCCGTGTTGGAATTATTAACCGAGGCAGTAAACCTTGGTATCCATGAATTGCTCGTGTATCTAGATTCACAGCTTGTAGTGTTACAACTGAACGGACACTATTCGGTAAGGAACCCGTCCATCTTACGTCTGTATTTGCGTATTCGATTACTGGAAAGGAATTTTGACTACATTACATATCATCATATACCCAGACATTTGAATACATTAACAGATGTAGTAGCAAATTTGGTATTAGACAGACATTTGCGCAATTTATAAATCATCATCACATGTAAAGAAAGACTCATCCAAAAATAGATATGTATATATATAGATATCGAAATGTTTACATAGAGTGTGTCACATAAAACTCAAAAAATATACATAATCGTCTTAGTACATCCGGAGACGCTATGTCTCTCAAAAAATAGGTGTGGTATAAATCCTAAGGACTAATCCGCATGGTGCTCATGATAGCACGTGACTGCACGCACTAGGCGCCTCAGGATTCGGTGGATCCGACTTGGAACTCCCACCATGTGGCGCTGGTATGCCATCGGTACGTCTGCTAGCCGGGCATAGTCTGGAATCCCGTGGGCAATCCCCTCGAGGTTCTGGATCAGTTCATCTCCTCCGGTGCCTTCTCCCTGAATCTCAGGGGCGAGTTGTGTCCTCCGGGAGATTGGAGACATCCCAGCTGGTCTCTCAGGTCCCACATCTGCATGCATATATGATTGTGTTAAGACGAATGTGTATTAACAAAAAACATATAACCATAAAATCAAAATATGAGGTCTTACCCAACTCCTCGTCCCAGTCATCTCCTTCTGGTAGTGGGAGATCTGGGTCCCCGGTAAAGTCAGTTCCTGCATAGGGCCAGTCTTCCACGACAATCAGCTGGCGCCGTAACCACCTAAAGAACTCTGGCCTCCAGGACATCTGTTGGCCACCTCCAGATCTGGGCATCAATGCTGCCCAGCCAACCATTCTTGGCTCTCGTGGTATCGGACTCGCCATTGCGGCCCCTTGGCCCTGGAAGATTGGTAAGCGTTCCAGAATGAACGATACCAAGATGGAACCATAACCGAACTATTTCAGTTTCCCCTGTTTGCATTTTGTGAGCTGCCTTTTCATGTTGATTGTTACTGCTTTTGCCCAGTTAAACAGTAAGGGACCCATGCATTCTGAGGCCAACAGGAGTTGGGTCTTCGTGGCCTCGTGCGGAGCCTGCGACCCAGCAGCCCGCGTGATGGTATGGAGAACTACTCTCAGTGCCAGATTAGGGATAGTGTGGATATCCACCTTCTTGCTTCCTGATCCTGTTTGTGCCCCTTGGCACACCCGTGCCATCACTTGTTCCATCTTTTCCCCAGATGGTCTGCTTCCAGTCAGTACAGGGATTGGACCTCTGCGGGACAATCCAGTGATGAAATAAACATCGGTGACCTCCAGTTCTAATACCTGGTCTCGTAACCTGAACACCTGTTCATGTTCGTCCCAAATACTGATTAAATACTGGAGGAGCTCGGGCTGAGCTCGTAAACATGGTGTGAGGAAGAAATTTTTCAATCCATAGTTTCTAAGTGCATTCATGCAAGATTGTCTTTGCATGGCCTGTTCATCCTCTTCTCCGTGCTCTCGTTCCTTCCATTCGATTGCCATTTTGAGTGATTATCTGCATTCATATGGTCAAAAACCCTTAGTTAGATCTTTGATGAGCTTCAAATTCCATGCAATTTGGTCTAAATGTCGAAATTTTGGGCGAATTTTTAGGTTCGGCCGCTGGCGCGGATGTTTTGTGAACAGTCGCGCCATGTGGCGCGATCCCTTTATACAAAAAAGCTCATTGGCGCGGGTCCGTGCCCGATACCTGCGCCAATGGGCGCAACCCTAAAATTTTAAAAGTGGCCACACAGAACTGATTTTTAAGGGAAAGTTATTAAAAAATGAATGGAAATGAAGAGCAAAAGAGCGCCTCTTACCTGTGACAGACGAGAAGCTGAATGGTCGACTGGATTTGTCGCAATCACCGTCAGAAGTTTCTACTCCAAATGGATCACTGTTGCTTTCCACCAAGGTAAATAGTAAAAGTAATTTTATTTTTACCAATTTGGCATATTTATAACTTTTTCGACGTTAAATGAGTTTTAAAAGTTATTTTTATTAAATATTTGCATATGTTATGTCGAAAATGGATTTTACACTTGCTTGGTATGTGCAGCAGCAGGTTTTTGCGACTTAAACGATGGAAACGAGTTGTATTTTATACTTTTTCGGACTCGGTAAATACACGAAAAAGTCACTCTGGAGTCATCTTTCAGCTCTTTTCTGACTCTCTAAATATGAAAAGATCGCCGAGGCCCTTGTCGTTTCGATCTCGCTAAAATGGACACGAATCGACATTCACCCAGTATAAGTTTAACCCTTTTTCGGGCTGGGCTGGATCGATTACGAAAAAGGAATACCCTAGCCTATCGCGACTAGGAGGTTTTCCCGGATATTGTTTTCTACCTTTTCGGATCTGGGAAACTATTTACGAAAAGGGACCTGTGGAGTTTTCTTTTCTGCTGTCTTTTCAAACTCTCTAAACATGAAAAGACGCCGAGTTCTTCCTTTTTCAGGCTCGTTAAACCCTGATGACATCGGATCTAGTCGAAATGACGTTCTCCGAGTTCCTCCTTCCTAGGACTCGTTAAATGCACTAGGATGGATTCGCCCGAAGGGCGGACTTATATTGCAAGCATATGCTATCCCCTTCAAGCTTGTTATTAAAAATAATTGGAGTACTCGCCAGAAATGGTGGGGGAAAAATGGAACCATCGTCATTGTCGTCGGCAGTATGTCGCTCTTGAACATGGCACTTGTCTGCATTCGTGTCGGGTTGGGGACATCTCATCTCGTTGCTTCACTTTGCCTCCGTGGGTTTGGATAATCCATTTTGACCTCTCATCTGTTCACTGCCTCGTCACCATGACCTCTGATCCGTTGATGTCAAATACTGCCAAGTCCACTGTCGTGCCGTTTATATGTTCAAGAGAAGTTGGCCTCTGCAAATATCAACCTTCCTCTGTTTCTCATACGATCTTGATTCACAACAAAACATCATGTTCCTCTGTCTCGTGTCGATGATGTGGGAAACATTATGGCTCACCTTCGATCAAGGTCACTTCCTGTCGACTTCAGCTCATTATCCAGGAAGTTGGTCTAGAGACTCCTTATGGTACCTTGGAGCCTGCATGCCTCAATGGCAGGTTCGTCGCAGTCGACGTGAGGTTTACATCATTGACCTCTGATCGAGTGATTCTGCGGGTGTTCGACATCAACTCATTTATTCGCACGCCGTAGATTGTACCTTAGTACCTTGAGGACCATTGTCATTATTGGTGGTTTCTCTCGCGTCTGTTAACAGCTTTCATCATTGGCTGGTAATCAGACGATGTTCTTGCATGTTCGACTTCAACTCACATATTCACATGCCTGAAATTGTACTTTGTTTGGGTGAGGATAGGCCTTGAAGACCATTTGGATTGTGACTATTGTAATCAGTACACGCGATTGTGGATTATTATCATTATGTAAATGACTCAGCGATTGGATAAGGCTGCGACCACCGAGTCTATTTGTTTGATCTTAGTTGGATGGAGGCTGGCGCCCATACCCTGGATCGGATTATAATACTCTGTTTCGGATAGGCTGCGTCCATACCACATATACATCATGTACTTGAGCTATCAGTTGTATTTTTCTGCGCAGGTTTTCCGACAGCGAGCCTTCAGTTGAACATGTTCTCGTAAAGCATTTCACCCCTCTCTCTCTCGGGCCTCATACTTTAGGGGGCATCTATTACACAGTAATTTGTCACCGTCCCTACCATTCCCCGTCCCGCACAATGGAGGACCCATTTTTGTGACCTGTGAACATTTTCATGCCTTGAAAACATC
This sequence comes from Pinus albicaulis, assembly GCA_034641835.2. NCBI lineage: Eukaryota > Viridiplantae > Streptophyta > Pinopsida > Pinales > Pinaceae > Pinus > Pinus albicaulis. The sequence goes on from CM076582.1 coordinate 1,182,374,737, forward strand.
ATCAATGCGTTCCTCTAAGCATGAGCTTCATTTTCCCTTAAGACATCTCCTTGCGAAAATCGCAGAAAAACATCCCTTTTTGCATTGGCGCGGAAGCGAGAAGCGGTTCGAGTACTCGTGCCGGCCAGGGGAAAATCTGCAAGAGGTCGCGCCCGGCCCAGCGCCTACGATAAATAGAGCGATGAGTCGCGCCACCCAATTTGGGAGGCCCCATTTTTCGCCTCTGGGACGGCGGAAGTTGAGTTCCAACAAACTCACAGACCATTGCCTATCTTGAGTTGGGAGGTTTGGCTACGGGAGTTCTATGGAGGGGAAGTGGTTTTGCCACCTCCCATGGAACCTTCCTTGTTGATAGGGCCAATCCCATAATAATAGGGATCCCAACTCCCTCCTTCCCCATCTATAAAAGCCTGCTCAATCCCATGGCAAGCTAGTCTTAAAGTGCCTAAGCTTTGAATCTCCATATTCCCAAGAGCCTTTGTGCTGTAAAGAATCCTCTCTTTCCCTTAAGGCCGACTCAAGTAAGGAGACCATTGTCGAGAGACTCCGGAGAGGTTTTTCCCTTTCCTTGGCGAGCTTTGCGAGACATGGACGACTGGAGACCCATCCGAAAGAGACCGCGACGTCAGAACTTGGTTGTAATCTCTCTTCGTTTATTATTTAATAGATGATTATGATTATGGTTCCACTCTATTTTCCATTATGTTAATGTGAGTAACATCCTTTCTGACTGATGTTTAGTTACGTATGCCGGATTTTATGCTTGTATCTGTTTGTTTCTTCCATGTGCAGGTGTTCATCCGCGGAGATCGTGGAGGGATTATGATCTTCCGAGGTTGAGGAACGGGGACGCTTCTTCTTCAGATCATAGCGTTGGAATCCAGGTAGGCTTATATCCCTAGTCTTTCCATTCGTAACTAGGAACTTGCGTCATAGCATTGTTTGATTGTTGCTAGACCCCTGCTGGGCTAGTAGGGATCGCCTCTGTCCACAGAGGGGATTTACCTCCTCAACACACGTCAATCACTGCGTGGACATGAGAGGCCAACTACTCTTGTGGAGATGATATTAAGGACTATTGAAGGATGGAGTGGTATTATGGCCTAATGAAATTTTAGAACCAAGTTTTTATGCATTCACTATTTCCTTTTATCTCTTTCACTGTCATGCGATGAAGTTCTTCAAGATGTTGGTGATCATATCTTCGAATACGCAAAGGATCCGAGGACAAACATGCCAAAAATTATTCAATTTATACCTCAAGTGGTTGTTCCTCATTAGATGTGGTCCATGAATCTTGTATTTACTCCAAATGGTTCTTAGGAAAATTATAAGTCTTTTAAGTCCCCCTCTTGTGGTACATGGATTCTTTAATCTTTTACAAAATCATCTTTGGTGACTATTTGGGAGTGTGGACAAGGATTTGAAAATTTCCTTGTAGGTATATGTCCCCCTTTTCTCAAAAAGTGTTTTGTAGGTGTTAATCCTGTACATAAATTAACTACAAATGAATTCTTAAAATAGAAAAATATACAATGGAAATAACATTAAACAAACATACACAAATATTTTCCCTTGGATCCTAAAACTGGGACTACTAGATTGATTTTTCATTATATTCATTTCAATGTTACAATACATATATATACATGTCTAAGCATTCATAAACCTGAATCCAGTAAATCTAGATTAGAACATAACCATATTTCCCTTGACTGGATCTACAAAATACCATGGGCATAAAACCATCATGCCTAAAACCATGAGCGAAAACCATGTGCAAAATCGCCTAAATTTTTTTTTTTTGGGTGCTGCCTTGGACCCTAAAAAAATGTATTCCAGGGCTAGTGGTGGAAAGAATATAACAAATTCCTAACATTTCCCCACTTGTTGTTTTATTCCCACACTGGGGATTGCAGGAGTGCATAATCATTGATCGAAGATTGCAATTCCCATTTTTTCTCTACACCAAGAAAACTTCTTACTATTCACAGGCTTCGTCAATGCATCTACAACATTATTCAAAGTGTCCACCTTTACCAGAAAAACCTTTTTGTCTTCAATCATATCCCTCACAAAGTGATACTGAACATCAATGTGCTTTGTCTTTGAATGATAAGCAGGGTTCTTTGCCAAGACAATTTTCTCTTTGGATGTCACAATATATCCTTATAGCTCATTGTACGAACCCCATGCTTGAACACAATCTATAAAACCAAACTGCTTCCTTTCTTTCATGAGTGGCTGGCATGTATTAATCCTCCGCAGTTGAAAGTTCCACTACAGACTATAGGGTTTCTCATCCAACTGACTGCTCCTCCAAATAGGTTAAACACATACCTACTTTTAGATATTCTTCAATCTAGGTCTCCAGCCCAGTCTGCATCAACAAAGCCATGAATGTCCAAAACTCTATCCAATCCTCGTCTTCCTTGATAGAAAAATCCATAATCATTAGTGCCACACAAATACTTGAAAATCTGCTTCACTATTGCCCAATGCTCCTTCCCTAGTTTTGACATAAACTTGCTCAATACTCCCAGTCCATGTGCAATGTCTGATCTAGTGAAAATAATTGCATACATCAGGATACCAATTGCACTTGCATATGGAAAACGAGAGATGTCCTCTTCCTCTTCTTGTGTCTTGGGACACTGTTCAACATACAAATTTACACCTACATGAATAATAACCTTCATTGGTTTACTATCCTTCATATTAAACCTCTGCAATATTGTCTCAACATACTTCCTCTGGTTTAACAAGATCTTCCTCTTTTCCTGGTCTCGTTTAATTTCCATGCCCAAAATATAGTTTGCAACACCAAGATCCTTCATATCGAATTCAGAGGACAATTGGGTCTTCAAATCCTTTATAATTTCTTTGTCATTTCTAATAAACAACATATCATCCACATAAAAGACCAAATAACTAATATGGTCACCAATAAATTTACAATACAAATAGTGATCCGCTTTTTTCCCAGTGAAGCGAAGTTCTCGTATATATGTATCAAATTTCTGATACCACATCCTTGGTGACTAGTTTAACCCATACATAGAATTTTTTTAACCTGTATACCCGTTCTTTATTAACCTTCACTACAAATCTTTCAGGGTGCTTCATGTATATATCTTCTTCCAGATCCCCATGAAGAAATGTTGTCTTCACATCCATATGTTCTACTTCAAAATAAAAAATAACAACAACAAATAAAAGTAATCTAATAGAAGCTAACTTGGCAATAGGAGAAAATATATCACCAAAATAAATTTCTGACACCTGGAAAGAACCTTTTGCTACCAATCGAGCTTTGTATTTCTCCACCTTGCCTTTTTCATTCATCTTCTTCTTAAACACCCATTTGCTACCAATGGGTTTCCTTCCAGATGACAAATCCACTAGATCCCAAGCATCATTTTTTTCCAAAGATTCCATTTCTTCAACCATGGCCTATTTACAGAGTTTTCCATCCTTTGAATCCATTTCCTCCATGATATTTCTGGGATAATCATCAATAATAGACAAAGAAAAATTTGAACATAAAGCATATGGACTATACCTCTTTGGTTGCCTTCTCTCTCAAACTAATCTTCTCAAAACTAGAGTCTGTGGCTCTTCCTCTTCTGATTCATATTCTTCTGTAGAGTCTGATTCTCCTTCCTTCATTTCAAACTCTATCTTTTCAGGTTTCTTTAGTATGACTTCATGTTTAATAACATCCTTCACCTCTTTAAACACGACATCTTGATTGTGCACAACCTTCCTTGTTTCTGGGTTCCAAAGCTTATAACATTTTAAACATACTTATATTCAATAAAGATGCACCTTTCAAATTTACTATCTAACTTGTTTCATTTATACTTTGGAACATGAACATGTGCATCACAACCAAATACCCTGAGATGTGAGAGAGATGGTTTCTTACCAGTCCATACCTCATGTGGATTCTTATCCTCCAACACTGATGAAGGTGATCTATTAAACATGTAACATGCAGTATCCACTGCCTTTGCCCAAAATTCTTGTCCTAACTCGACATCACTGAGCATGCTTCCTGCCTTTTCCATCAATGTCCTGTTCATTATTTTTGCAACTCCATTTTTCTGAGGTGTGTATGGAGTAGAATTTTTCCGTGCTATGCCACACTTCTTACAAAACTCTTCAAATTTCTTCTTGGAGAACTCTCCACCATTATATGTCCTCAACACCTTGATCTTTTTCTTTGTATGATTTTCCACCAGAGCCTTAAATTATTTAAACCTGTCAAAGACTTCAAATTTATTCATGAGGAAATATATCCATGTATTCCTGAATAAGTCATATATAAATGAGACATAGTACACAATATTACCAAGTGATGGAACTGACATAGGTCCAAACACATAACTGTGAAAAAGCTCTAATATCCCTTTCTCCCTCACAAAACATGAGGGTAAAATAATCCAATTCTACGTCCCATATATACAATGTTAAAAAAATCGAAAATCCATAGAACCATTAGAAATACCTTCTACCATACCATTACCATGCAGTATTCAAAGGCACTTCTCTCCAATATGTCCAAGCCTTTGATGCCATAGCATGGTATTTTCTGTAGAGACCACTATATTTTCTACTCCACTTTCAGGAACCATAGAAAATTTTCAAACATCAATAATAATGCTACCCATAAGCTTGTACAAAGTTTCAATCCGAACTCCCTGCATCAATACCAGTTCTCCCCGAAACATCTTGCAAGACACTGTTTTTACACCTGCATCATACATCTTGCTATAAAAATATTTTCTGGCCAATGCAAGAATATGCAGACCACCTAAAATTTTTCTAATCCTTCCACCTTGCAACTTCGTGTCATCCCCTAAGAAGACATCACCACCATCATATTTCTCCTACTTGCAGAACCACTCCCTATGGGGAGTGAAGTGAAAGGATGTACTTGAGTCAATAAGCCATGCCTCATGATCTACATGTGTACTTGAATAAGAGGTTAATTTCACATCCAAAACTTCATCTAAGGTGGTTTTAGCCTCTACAGAAGGAGCATCATCAGATCCCTTTCCTTTCTCAAGATTTTTATATTTGCAATCCTTTTTTTAGTTCCCTTATTTTCCACATTTCCTGTATACCTTTACAATTTTTCCAGGAGATTTAGATCTCCCTCTAGATTTATATCTTCCACTTGAAGAATTATTTTTGTTTATGTTTTGGGACCTTCCTCTTATAGAAAAGGCATCTCCATTCTGGCTCTCCACAATTTTCCATTTCATCTCTTCCGACAACAAGGATGAGATTATTTCATCAAACTTCAACGTAGTTGTATTGCTACCTATAGCAACAACCAAACTATCCCACAAATGTGGTAGATAAAAAAAAAATTATGCACTTATCTTTTATGAAATTTTTATATCAACAAATAACATCTAGCTTACCATAGTATTAAAGGTGTTTAGATGCTCTTTCACCGAGTACTTTTTCCGCAGGAACAATTTATTCACCAGAGACTTAGATTGGTAAAAAGTTCCTAACTTGTCCCACAAAGCCTTCACCATTGATACATTCATCAATATTGAATCTAAGAGACATAATCGTATTGTGCTCTTCTACTTCTGACTTAGCTTCACCTAGTATTCTGCCAACATTCGTGTTGGTGCCGATCCAGGATCTACAACAATCCATTGATCTCAGTCCACCAATAGATCTTCCATATTGAGCTTCCACAACTCATAACTTTGATCAATAAATTTATCAATCTCTATCTTTCCACTATTTGTCAACTTCTTTTACCGCAAGAATCAATCTCGCAGATCTCCCACTGAACAGGGTCTACCACAGGCCTAAGCAAAACCCATTAGCAACAAAGACGTCCCCTTGAAGACAAAACTGCTCTGATACCAAATTTAGGTTTTAACCGTGTACATAAATTACATGCAAACAAATTCTTAAAATAGAAAATATATACAATGGTGATAAAATTAAACAAATATACACAGTTTTTCCCCTGGATCCCAAAACTGGGACTACCAAATTGATTTTTCATTATATTCTTTTCAATGTTACAATACATATATATACATGTCGAAGCATTCATAACCCCAATCCACTAACCCTATATTAGAACATAATCATAGTTTCCTTGACCAGATCTACAAAATACCATAGGAAGAAAACCATCATGCCCAAAACAATGCACGAAAACCATGCATAAAATTGCCCATAAAATTTATTCCGAGGCCAGTCGTGGAAAGAATATAACACATATCCAACATGATTTTCAAGCATCATTACAATATTATATCTAGTCCTTTAATCCATGTATTGCACATGGATTAGGGTATGGGATATTTACAAACTAGAACAAGAATGCTAGGAAAATAGATGAAATCTTGCACACCACACAAAATAAATTCCGAAGCAAAGGATATATTCGAGAAAATTACACTACTTAGATCGTTGTGACCAAGTTTTCTGTTGACATGAAAAATGTTTCCCTTTCTATGCAACACTCAAAAGAAAACATACTTGCATAAATACATAAAAACCTGACACGATAAGGCTTTGGAGAAAACCATTAAAGTGGATGCGATAGGCTAGGAACCTTTTCAGATATTTTGAAATGAGGGTGACTTTGCATCTTACTTTTTCTCCTCCCCCAAGTCACAAGTGTTGGAAAAATAAGAAAACTATCAATGCTCTAATTCATTTTTAGTACCTCCCCAAAAATGAAGCCATTTTTTTTGGGTAAATTATATGTATAATTGATAGACATTGAATTATTAACTGGGGGCTCATAAGCTTGTGAGATGCAAGAAAATTATATGCAGGAATAGAACCTACTCTAATCTATTCTAGCAACACATGAATTTAAGAGATATGTGCTAACTAGAGTGTCAATGCAAAGCCCCTTTGCCAAAGGTTGCAATATTTCATAATGACTTAACAAAGTGTTCATGTAATTACGAAGAGTTGCAATGTGTATCCCTGCCCTCCAGTATCAATCTCACTTCTACCAAACATCCAACGTAAATAAAAAAGAGCAAATAAATCTATGACTATGTTGGTATAATTCCCCACTTGATCCTATCAGGCAAAATTTTGATTATTGTTTAATTAATGTATAAATATTGACTTATAATTTTTGAGTAATATCTACACTTGTGAATTTGTATTTTTTTTTTTTTATACTGATATGACTTTTATTATTTGTTATTATTTCATTTCTAATGTGTCTTCTCAAATCTACTTTTAGATAAGGTATGGTCTTCTCACTTTTATTTCTAAATCAAATATCTAGATTTGTATTCCCAATGTGTCTTCTCAAATCTACTTTTAGATAATGTATGGTCTTCTCATATTTATTTCTAAATCAAATATCTAGATTTGTATTCCCAATGTGTCTTCTCAAATCTACTTTTAGATAAAGTATGGTCTTATCCCATTTATTTATAAATCAAATATCTAGATTTTTATTCCCAATATGTCTTCTTAAATTTACTTTTTGGTCTTCTCCAATTTATTTATGAATAAAATATCTATATTCATATCTACTTTTGGATAAGATATGGTAAGAAAGTTAAGGTTAATGAATTAAAAGGATGAGGGGGTAGTCATGGAATTAATGGTAAGTAGTTGAGGTGGATGAGAGGAAGAGACATAAAAGGGAAGGAGGATGAGAGGAGAGAGGGAGATCCTTGGTCTTTGTTTTGGCATTGGATGAATTTATTTTGGAGTAGAAATATGGAGAAAGAGAAGGGAGACAATGGAGAGAAAATGAGAGGAATCAAACTTAGATATATTGGAGGGTGTTGATTCTAACTTGGACACACTACAACTGGTTGGACTTGGGCTCGTAGGGCTAGGTTGCCTGTGGAGGTTCCTGGGCTAGGAAATCACTCCTACTTGGATGGGAGGTAAATCTAGTCAGGTAGCCCAGCAGGAGCATCTCAACAGAATCAAGATCGTCTTAACCAAGCTATTGATAAAAGTATTCTTTGATTGTTGATTACTTATGTAAATCGCTGCAATGAAATTTCTTACTTGTTTAATATGTTGCAAATGAATTTAACTTGTATGTTATCATCAAATAAATGTTGAGATAGAAATATACTATTTTCCTTCTTATTGTGTTTAATTGAAGGATACATTTGGTTTAGTTAGAATTCCCTGGATAGGTCCTCACAGCTGGGTCAATAGTAATAAGGCTTCCTCAAGAGCACCAATCCCAATCTTTCACCCACTCCAACAATCAAGAATTCAAGGGATTCAAAAGAGAGTTTTACACATGAACCACAACCTTTAGTGGTCAAATGTAATTATGAAATGATAACTAACAAATGAAAGACTTGCAAACCAGAAATGAAAATCTAAATGGCTAGAGGAAATCATCTACAGTATTGTAAATAAATGGACATAGTGTATGCCAAAAAATTGGGTCCCTGCCACTCCTAACATGCACTGTTGAAGGTCTTAACCTTATACATAAATTATCTACAAACGAATTCTTAAAAAAAAAATGGCGAGAGCATAAAACACAAAAAATATAGACATATATTTTCCCCTGAATCCCAAAACCGGGACTACCAGATTGATTTTTCATTATATTCCTTTCAATGTTACAATACATATATATACATGTCGAAGCATTCATAAACCCCAACCCATTAACCCTGGATTATAACATAACCATAGTTCCCTTGACCAGATCTACAAAATACCATGGATAGAAAACCATCATGCCCAAAACCATGTGCAAAAACCATGCAAAAAACCATAGGTAGGTTTGCCCACCTAATATAGGGTCCAATTTTTTATTTTTATTTTTATTTTTTTTCTTTTTCCATGGGGGCTACCGCCCCCCTGCAAACCCCCCAAAAAGGGGGACTATAACCCCAATGTTACGCTCAACACAACGAACAATATGGCATTTCGCCCTCCCTGTGACCCCCCTCGTGTGCGACTAGTCGTGGAAGGAATATAAAACACACCCAACAACTATGTGAAGAAACTGCAAGCTAGAGGAAAAATATTAAATTTTGATTATTATGAGATGAAAATGGGAGATCATAAATATACAAGCATGGATTCCAATCCTCCATACACTTTCATTACCCCAAAACTTCTACTCTTTTCTATGATTGCATACATACAAAGGAGAACAATGGAGCGGATCAAAATAAATTCTTCCAATCATAACTATCTAGCCACAATTAATTTACAATGTATTTCGTTTCTCATGTTTAATGGATCTTAACCCAAGATATGATTACAATTGATTTCACATAATATAAAAAAAATGTTGAGAATAGGTTGATTTGGTCTCCTATGCTATATGGACACACACATTTGTATGGAACATTGGAGAAGAAGGTTGCAACTGTAAATTTGGGAAAACCCAGCCCATATCTCTTATATCTTTCAATATTTTCAAAAACTATTATGTTTAAGCTAAATGGGTGTGTTATGAAAAAATCCCCAGTTGTGGAATTTTTAGATTTGCTTCTAGCAGCTTGCAAATATTATTGGTTCTGATTTGGCACATTTTTGACCCGGCCTTTTACCAAGCACTGGAGGTACACACATGTGACCTAGGCACAGACTAGTGAGCACAAAACCATATTCAGGGTATTTTCATCAAAAACCATGTCTTCATATTAACATTGAAGGTGTGCATGTATGCTAAACATGAAGGTTAGGTATTGGAATTGAGGTGTTGATATAGAAATTAGTCTGTCAAAAACCTTCATCGACAATGATTAATCTAAATCCTTAATAATTAAAATAAAGAAAATTATGAATATCATTTTTTTTTTTTAATTCATGAAGCTTGTTAAGCACATAAGTATGGGTGAATGTGGTAATAAGAATAGTAAAAATATGTAAGGATAAGATAAAAGGATACCAACAGATAGAGTAAAGATGTTATTTTTGTGACCCAACACTTCGGTAGCCAATACTCATCCATCAGGGATATCATTTCTATAGCAACAAAGATAGGTTGGAGGATTCACCAGATGCACATGAATACTAATTTCCACAAAAAATTGTTGAGGAAGAGATATAGATAGAGAAAATAGAGGGTTTGAGGTGCATGGGAGGGATTCCTAGGTTAAAGAGAGCACTGTATGGGGTGAAATGGGCTCCTCGAGCATGGTATGTGCAGATTGAAATTTATTTGCAGAGTATGGGCTTCACTAAGAGTGAGTCAAACCCAAACCTCTACTAAATTTACGTGAAGGTTGAGCCTCTCATATTGGTGTTTTATGTTAATGACCCTTTCCTCACAGGGTCTAAGGATCTCTTAATGCACTACAAGCAAGGTCTTGCAGAAGAGTTTTAGATGAAGTTTTTGGGGCTGATGCACTACTTTATGGGGTTGGAGGTGTGGCAGAAACATGGAGATATTTTAATTGTAAAAGGGATATACACAATTTGGATAATCTTGAAGCATTTCAAGATGGAGAATTGTAGACCCATGGCTACGCCATTTCTAACCAACTAGAAGAAGATTGATACATCCAGATCAAAGGTAGCAGACCCTAGCTTGTATAAAAAAATGATTGGTTCTCTCATGTATTCAGTCACCACTAGGAAAAACCTTTGTTTTGCAGTGAACACACTCAATTTGTTTATGGTAGAACCTAAGAAAGTGCACTAGGTAGTTGCAGAACATATTTTGAGATATCTCCAAGGCACAGTTGAGTATGGGTTGAGGTACACTCAACAAGATGGAGTGGAGCTAGAGGGGTACACTAACTGAAATTGGGTAGGAAATACAACTGATAGGAAGATAACATCTGGGTGCAATTTTAGTTTGGGATCAGGAGCAGTCTCTTTGTACAACAAGAAACATAGGCTAGTTACACTGAATTCTACCGAGACCTAGTACATTTCTTTTAATAGGCAACATGCAAGGATATTTGGCTTCGAAAATTCCTTTTTTTTTTTCTTTTTGATCATGAGATTTATATGAATTTCATTCACCATGATAATCAAAGTTGTATTAAACTCTTTGAGAATCTAATATTCCATGACAAGTCGAATCATATTGAGATCAAGTAACAGTTCATCAAAGATTTTGTGAGAAGAGGATATTAAAGATGCAGTATGTTCCCACAAACAAGCAAGTAGCATACATCTTTACGAAAGCCTTGATGAAGGGAAAATTTTTATTCTTCAAGTATAAGTTGGGTGTTGTGAAAAACACCTTCCTTGCTAAGAGGGAGTATTGATATTATAGCTTGGAAGGTGATTATGCATGGATCAAGTTCCATGACATGCAACGAGTCACCTTAAGTATCTCCTACGATAGTTAATTAATGAATTTCCCAATTCAAGACTTTAGACGACAATTTAATTTAATTGTTGGGTACCTTTTTATAAAAGGGAAAATATGTCAACGACAAATTAAGTAGTAGCCATTGATTTGAGTGAGTCGAGATATAATATCAACTGTTGAGATTAGGTATTTCACTTGAGAATAGGGTTGGTATTTTTAATAGGAGGTTTGAGCTAAAGGATAGATATAATTTTGATTGGCATGAGTTGGGATTCAGTGGAGCACAATATTTGATTTTGAAAGAGAAAAATGCTAGATTGAGCAGCTAGAGCAAGATCAAGGCAAGCGAGATAAACATAGAGGTTGATTTGTCTTTGTGGTTGAGAGGCGAAGTTTATTTGTACGTAAAAGTTTTCTGCTAGGAGACACATGTGGGTTGTAAAAGATTCAAGTGAGAGAGAGAGAGGGTTGAGATGTTTTTCTAGGTATTTGTCACAACAAATCCCTATGTAGCTATTACAAGACAATATTTCTCTTGAAGCTAAATAAGAAGCACAACATTTTCTAGTTCCCCACATTTGGGTTTCCATGGTATATCTGTATTATTCTCTGTTATATGCGATTGCATGTGATTGGTATCAAGTATTTTTTATTATGTTTTTTTTTTTTGGTTAAAGACCTAGAATATTTATTGTTACAAATAAATATTAGAAAGCTTTGTTGATTTTCAAGATGCGATTATTTTTTGAGACTATACATTTTTAACTGGATTTAAAGAAATTAACATGAGTTGCAAAAATAGGAACCCCAACACCAAATACACAAAAATGATGACGATGATGAGAGTTTCAGATCTTTGCACTCACATCCCGAAGTTACAACAACAATGAAGAGTTTCAACAATTGAAATTTTCTCATGCAAAGAGAGTTGCAACACATGCAGGGAGTTGCAACACCTATAGGGAGTTGCAACACCTATAGGGAGTTACAACCACTATTGAAAAACCTATTTTGAGTAGCACTTGTGTAGTCTTTGTATCATCTATGCCTCTGTTAGTACATAAATGCAACAATTTCTTGAAAAATGCATACAAATAAGTATTAAAATGTCACATAGAATGATATTTATACCTTAACAAAAAATCTATCAATATGGATGAAAAAGGTAATAATAAAGAATGGAAAGTGGGTAAATGGTAGACCAAAAGGTATTAAATGGGTGCTAAAAATATGCCAATTTAAGCACCTATCAAATACCATGTGAGAATATTGAAAATATCCAAAAACATAAAAAATAGAATTTTACTAATTTAACCTCCTGTCCATCATAAAAACATCTGATTAATAGAGAAAGGAGACAAAAACGAGAGGACACATCAAATTACATGATAACATGCCAATTGGGGAAACATTCACGGGAACGTAATACTGTGTTTACTATCTTCAGAAATCTCCATTCTTATAAAGAGAACCACCACAAATGCTTCACCACTTTACAATGATAGTCCAACTAACATATATTTTTCTTGTGTGACTTATGTGACTCCCTAACCTCTATTATATACTAAGAGGTATTGAGAAATTTCATCCCCATATTGCATGTGGGATAGTATTATTTAACCTATTTATATAATAAATTATTACAAGGGTATTTTACTCCATGATGAATGCAGGATATACCTCTTTTACATAAAGTTAGAGTTTCTTTGAAATTAATCATTCAAAGTGACATATTCCAACATTTCATATGTTATGCTTGCGTAATATCCAAGTTACATCTCCCACTTAAATTAAACATTGTAAACTGAAAAAGCTAGGGACACGTGTTCTAGGGTTGGGGAGGACTTTGCGTGGGGACAAATGGAAACCAACTATTATAGCATCATTTTTCACCCTCATGTGAATAATGATTGTCTCTTTGGCCCTAGGCACCCTTTCCTTCCAGAATTGAACAAATTCATAAAAAACTGTGTTAAAATCCCCATACGCGATTATGCCTAGACTTTTCCAGGTATATACGCGAGTCCATTCATACTTTTCCGCGTATTCCATTTAAATCATTAAAAAAATATATAAATTCCTTATTTTCGTGGCAGGTTGATGGTTATTCCCATAATTCAACCACCCCAGTTCGTGGCCCAACTGTTTCCAACTGCTGAAACTACTTTGAGGGAGTATAAAAGCCCCTCATGTGTATGGCCCAAGGGAGAGAAAATTATAGATATTATACTCTGTTGGATCCCTATTTCAAGTCTGATGTTCCCGTGCCTCCTGCACTTCCCAAGTCTATTTAGGAAACCCTTGTTTCCTTGAAGATGATCATCATCTTATATGACATATTGTGTGCACACATCTTGGAAGAATCCTAGCGAGGTGAGGGCTGGATGGATCCAGAGGACGGTCTACTCGAAGGCCGTGGAAGGATTCATGTGATATATCCACTTACTATTCTTGTACATGCCATTTATAATAAAGAAGAACCATCTTGTTCTCGAATATTCACGTGTCTATATATGTGTGAAGATTGTTAGTTAAACATTCAGTATTGCTTATATGATATTATACATGAATTATACTGACATCTAGGAACAATATATGCTATACAACTAGTGTTTCATGTTCGTTCTTTCTTGATTTCCAGGTTACGAAGCATGAGGAGTTGCTAGGGGTTTGAACCCTGCGGGATCGACATCAAATGTAGGACTTTCGGGTAAGTTCCACAATTGATTAAATCTAGTTTTCATCATAAAAGATAGGTTAAGTGAGTCCTTCTTGAATGGTATGCCCCTGATCTGTGAAGGTTGTTGACCCAAAAACCTTTAGGGAGTTATTTCTCGAAAAATAAATGGCGACTCCGCTGGGGATCACACTTTTGTGATTTCCCTTTGGGTTGTTTCATCTGTCTTGAAGGTCTCCAACAGTTTTTAATCATTTTTTCCAGTTCAGTAAATCTTTTTCCAGTCAGACTGAAGACTTGGTCTCTTGATCAGGCTTGAATTTTTATATTTTTATTTTTTCTTATTTACCTTTCCATACGCAGTTTCTTTTCTTCACAGTCACGTATATACGCTAGTTTGTGTAAAGGAACCCGCGTATACACGAGTTTCCTTTACCACAGTCGCGAATGCACACATGTTGTAAAACTACTAAAGCGCGTATGTTTGGGTAAATTTTGAAATTTTTGGTTTTAAGATTTTTTGGTCTTGTTTGCCTGTGGGGACTTGTTCCTATGATATCTTTGAAGTCTCTGGACTGTGCTTAAAGTGGTTTTATACTTGTTTCTCTCTTGATTTTCTGAAGACCAGATTATTTGGTGAAATCTTCGTTTATTGTGCTTGCAATTCTGGCTTGAGCACGAAGAACTTTTTCTGAAGATTCTTGGCTGTTCTGAGTATTCAGGACATAGAGCTTTTGCTTATTTTCTCTTTCCTAACTTTATGAGTTTCTTTGCATCTTGATTTTTGCCTCTTTTTGCGTTTGTTTTTCTTGTTTTCATTGACTAGTTCTTGTTGCAATTTTCGAAGAGTCTCTTTTGATTCTTTGGAGTCTGAGTTTGCCTCAAGTTTATGCTATTGTGCTGAGTTGATTTGTTGAGTTTCTTGTCTTCCTCTTGCTCATATAAGTCCTGTTACGAGAGTGGCATAGTTGGCTTAGAGCATTTTGTTGAAGTTTTTGCTCGAAATTCGAAGTTTGTTTGGCTTAGTAATTTGATAGTTTCTTGGTCTTTTTTGAAATCTCTTTTCTTCATAAAACTCAAAAGCCAAAAAACATTTTTGTTTCCCATTTCTTTAGTTTTGATTTATGGCTTATTTTCATCTTTTGAAGCCTTGTTGAAGCCTTTATCATTCGGTTCGTAAAAGGGAGTCTTCTTTTGATTTCATTCTGTTATATTAAGTATGATTTTCGGCGTTTTTATACCTTGAGCTTCTGATTTGGAATTAGACTGGTGAACTGCCAAAAAGTGATTGAACCTTGGTATCATTAGAGATTTCTTGTTGATTTTTTAGGTCTTGCATCTTAGAATTCGTATGCCATTAGTGATTTGCATTAGGTGCACATAAGCATTTTTTTTCGTAATTTTTTGTGTGTGAAGTCTGATTATCTGAAAAGAAAAATAAAATATATAGTCTCATAGAACCTATATAGAAATCACTCTTCATCGAAAGGCAATCAATGCATTTGCATATAGTTTGGTTTTCATTGGTTTCTTTTTGCGTCATACAAACATCATTGATTTCACTTCCATATGCCCTTGACATAAAATAACAGCCAATTAAAATAAGCAATATAAATTAAAAACAACTAGAAATTTTTGTTTTTAGTGTCATATCAACTAGCTAGGTTGTAGGGCCTTGGATTAGGTGAGTAGAGAGTTAACTCTCCAAGGCTGCTTAGATTTTGAAACATAAAAGTTTATTAATGAGAAAAATCCAACATCGTTAGGTGGACAGGGAAAACTCTCCTCCAGAGAGTCAAGCGCGAGGGAAAGTGAAGGTAGAGAAGGGAGATACCCCCTCCCTGATTTGCTGAATCTTGACCTAAGACCATTCTGCCCGGATGCTGACGCAGATTGGTATCCTTAGTGGCCCATCCTATGTATCACACAGGTGACTGCGGGGGGGAATACCCGTGGTACCTGAGGCAGACCTTGTATCACTTCCAAGAGTACTTCTGGAGGGCGCCCTTGCAAAGCTTGGGTACTTGCACCGGCAAAGGCTGTTGTTAGGAGGTTAGTGTAACTGCCTCTGTTACTTTCGCTAGTGGATCTAGGCCATAATTACCCCAGACTGCTTTCGGGAGGTCCTATTTTTCGATTTCCTGTATTTTGGTGTCTGGTCCTAATCACCCGGAGCGGAAATACTTGAAGGCCGTTTGCTTGGCTATATCTTAGGGACTTTGTAGTGAGTGCTCTTTACTCCTAGCTTGCTTAGCTTTATACTTTTTTGAGTTTAATCAATCTCTTAAAGTGGCTGACTGATTGATTCGTCGATTGAGACGGCTTCGTGGGTTGTCTCCTGCGAGTGCCGAGCCTTCTTCAAGGAGGCGTAGGAGTAATTTAGAAGGTGGTTATCACCCGGTGTTATCTGACACAGCGGAGAGAGATCCTCCGTTAGGGCTTGAAGTTTCTGTAGCTGGTCTTGGTGTTGGTGTCAGTGCTGAGAGGAGTACTCCACCCACCTCGAGAGTTTTATTTCCAGAAATAGAAGTAGAAGAAGTACCTCAATCTCCTGAATCGCTTCCATCTCCTCTTTCTTCTAATTCTCTGTTTATCATCGAGTACATTGGACCTGAGTCTGAGAGACCTGAGAGTCCTTATCCATCATATTCTCACCTTTCGATGGCCACGACTGGGAGCACAACTTTGGCTGTGAGTGCTGCAAGTATTCAGACTCCTCCTAAAGTTGAGGGAGGAGGCACTATTGTTATATCTTCGATTTCTTCTAGTGCTGCTGTGTTTGATTCCGGTTATACCCAAGCACATACTTTTCAATTTGGTCCCTTTTGTCTTGGAATGTCCATTAATGGAATTCCTCCTTTTTCCTTTTCTACTACTGCAACTGCATCCGCACCCATCTCCTATATGGCTAGCAGATCAGATTCTTTTCAAGAGTTCCCCTTTGGAAGTGGACATATTCCTCACTCGAATCCTTCCTTAGGATCTTTTCCTTTTACTTCCCAGACTCAGAATTTTAATCCATGGTCTGGAGTTCAAAGTTCTACTACCTTCACGGGGTGGAACCCTATCTGTATGGTAGTGGGGGCAGGGAATGAGCCAGCTGGTTTTTTTTTTTTTTTTTTTTTTCTTCAAATGCTTGGAACCCTTATCAGGGGGTTTCTTCTTCATTCACTACTTCAATGGAGGGAACTGGTCTGATTTATAGTAACTCTATGTTGGGAGGGGGTCCTTCTCTGAATGCTGGGTCACAATGATTTTCCTATGGCCCAAATTTTTCTATGAATTCTTCCTGGAAACCTGGTGCCTCATCAAATCTAGGGTATTCTTTTCAGAATGTTGGAAATTCATCTTATCAGGGATGGAATTCCCAGGCTCCTCCTCGTTTACCATTTCTGGCAACGTTAAACCTGCCTGATTTGTCGAAATTGACTAATGATCCAATCCGATATAGTCCAGGGTGGCCTCTGGTCCCCACCAAACTACCTTCAGATATTCCAAAATTGAAGGAAAGAATGGAGAGGATCCGGCAAATCACATCACCACTTTTCATCTTTGGTGTTCATCAAACTCCTTGATCGATGATTCGATTAGGTTGAGATTATTTCAGCGCACCTTGACGGGAAATGCAGCTAAGTGGTATATTGAGTTACTTGGGGGTAGTTTTGCCACTTTTGGAGATCTGGCTACCATGTTTCTAAATCACTTTCAGTTGCGTATTCGTTATGATGCCGAGACTGAACTCTTGGCTAATTTTAAGTAGGACAAGGCAACCCACATTTTTGATCATATTCAGGAATGGCATAGAAGGAAGCGGCTCATTAAAGCCTACATTCCGAACGCATTCATTCTAGAATGGTTTTTGAAATCATTACAGCCAGATATTTCGAAGGATGTATCCCTGTCAGGGGTATTTTCCGAGGAACAGGTTATTTTCAGGGCCCAACAATTAGAACGTATTTATTCTCAGTATGGAGTCCTTAATAAAATCTTGCCTGATGGTCCTCACTCCAAATTGGATTTGTCCAAAACTAAACCTGGTCCTCATGGTGATGAACTTATTAGGTCGATCGATAGCGGTGCAGCTAACCTGCTCAACCAAATGCAACAGTTGTCCATACAATCTGCTTCTTCTAGTTAGGCTGCACCTTCAGTGCCAACCTCTTCTCAAGCTTTGTCAATAAATGTTGTCTAGACTTCAAACCCCAAAGAAAATAAAAAATCCGAGGGGAAGAATAAAGGACGAAATAATAATAGAAAGAAGGGCAAAGATGGGAAGGGCGATGCAAATAAGTCCTACGAGCATGTTGGTGAAGGACAGAAGGATAAAAAGAAAGTGAAATTTCCATGCAAGTTATGTACTAGAGATCATCTTACTCAGCTTTGTCCTAAAATTCAGGATGCGCAGCGCTTGTTAGCTCAACAGGGATTTTCTAGTTCCCAAGCTCTATTAACAAACCCTTTTCCCTAAGGGCAACAATTAGTTGTTGGCGCGAATCAAAATACTGGGTCTTCCTCTGGAGGCACCCAGGAAGGGGAAAATCCATCAAACATATATATGATGAGTGCTCACGTTGATATCGCTACGAGATCTCGTGATTATGGAAACTAAATCTTTAAAAGCTAAGGGTACTTCTGATACTACTAAACCACTTCACATTCCGAAGCCAACTGTTGAGCCCATACCTCGGATGCCGAAAGCATCTACGAAGCGAACAACAATTAATCCAAATGCCAAGGCTGCTCATAACTACTCAGTTGTAGAAGATCTGGCCCAAAGTCCTTGTGCTATGTCTGCTCTTGAGGTGCTCCAGTCTTGTCTAGCTCAGCGAAGTGCTCTTCTTACTGCTATTTGGGCTGTTGATCCGAAAAAGTCTCTTATGATTACATTTGATATGAATAATTTTAAAAAGAGACTCCCACATCATATGGCTTTCCATATTCGATCGTCGTATCGAAGATTCACTATATTTTGAATGGTCGTTGATGAGGGTGCTTCCACGTGTGTGATGTCTCTCGCATGCTGGAAAGGAATTGGATCTCCTACAACTGTTCCATCAGCCACTCTTCTGACTGCGTTTGATGGTCATTCTCACAGGCCGCATGGTATTGTCCCGGCTTTGCCCATCTGTGTTGGGGGAAAAACTGTAAATATGGAGGTTGAGATAGTTGATGCAAGCTCAGACTACAACCTTCTGTTGGGGTGAAACTTGATTTATGAGATGGATGCTATTTCGTCCTCTTTGTTTCGTATTGTTTGTTTCCCTCACGAAGGGAGGATTTTCATAGTTGACCAACTGGATTGTTCTCCTGTAAACCAGAATGCATCTACTGACTCAACTATCCCTTTGGTGGATAATGTCAAGCCGCCTGTTGAGAATCTCGGGGTTGGAATGTATTCTTCTCTGATGGGTACTTTCAATATTCCACCTCCTTTCATTCATATAAATTCAATTTCATCCTCCAGAGCTCCTATTCGAAGAGAGTTCTTCCGAACTCATTATTTTTTGGATCCTTGGACCTCACCTTCCCCTACTTCCACATTAGCGGAAGGTCAAGTGGGTGGAATGACATTTCCGATGTCTGCAACAGAGATTGCTTATAAGTCCATTGTTGACTCTGCAGAATCCATTCCTGTTTCTCATTCACCAGAGGAATTGGATGGCGATGTGGCTTTGGCTTGGACAATTAGTTCTTCTTCCGCCCAGGATTGCCTAGATACCACTGTTCAATATGAAGAGGCTATCCTGGAAGCTATGACTGGTGTAGATAGACCGTGGGATGATTTGCATCATCGGTCTTACTTTCTACTAGACTTGAATGAAGTTGAGTCAATTTTTCCAAGTCCTCAGTCTTCTGGTCCTGTTCACCTAGTCCTGAACCCTTTAGCACCAGCACAGGTATTTGCTGAAGGGAACATGGCTATGATTTCTCCAAATATCCCGGTGAACATCTCCAGGAATCCCAACATTATCGAGAATGTTTTCATCGGAGTTGAATGTTCCCCTGAAGAGATTCAAATTCACACCAATCTCTTTAAAGAGTTTAGGGATGTGTTCACTTGGTCTTATGAGGAAATTACTGGTATAGATCCATCTATTGTCTAGCATGAGATCAATATCTACGAGAATGCTAAGCCTGTGAGGCAAAAGCTTCGTTCGGTCAACCCTAGGAAGGCTGCAACTATCAAAGCTAAGGTAGAGAAGCTGCTCAAGGCGGGATTCATTTTCCCTGTTCCTTTGACCGAATGGGTTTCAAATCCAGTCCCGGTGGACAAAAAACAAGGAACAATTCGTGTTTGCATTGATTTCAGAGATCTTAATAAAGCATGTTCAAAAGATAATTACCCCACACCATTCATAGATTAGATTATCGATGAGTGTGCGGGAAATGCAATTTTCTCTTTCATGGATGGTTTTTTTGGATATAATCAAATTACTATCCGTCCTAAAGATCAACATAAGACTGCCTTTATTTTTCCCTGGGGTACCTTTGCTTACAAAAAGATGCCTTTCGGCCTTGAAAATGCTGGAGCCACATTTCAGCGGGCCATGTCATATGCCTTCCACGACATCAAACATTTTATCGAGGCGTACTTGGATGATCTAGCTACTCGTTCTCACAAGAGAATTGATCATCCTTCTCACCTCCGTCAAGTATTTGAATAATGTCGTTTTTACAAAATCCGGTTGAATCTGAACAAGTGCGTTTTCGCGGTCACATCCGGTCAGTTGTTGGGGTTTATTGTGTCTACACAAGGGATTCAGGTTGATCCCTTCAAGGTTGAGGCAATACTTCGGTTGCCTCCCCCATCATCCATTTGTCAACTTCAAAGTCTACAAGGAAAAGCCAATTTTCTACGGAGATTTATCGTAAATTATTCCGAGATTACAAGAGGATTCATGAGATTATTAAAGAAAGGAGTCCCATTTTTGTGGGATGACTTTACTCAATTCTCATTCGATGCTTTGAAAAAGGCATTGACCTCTACTCCTATCCCGAGTCCACCTGATTATAACACGGATTTCCTCTTGTATCTCGCAACAACAGAATCTACTATCGGTATGGTTCTGGTTCAGGAGGATGATTCTCTTGTTGAGCATGTGATATACTACCTTAGTCGAGGCCTGGTGGGACCTGAACTCCAGTATTCTCCAATAGAGAAGCTTGCTTTAGCAGCTATCCATGTTGTACAGCGGCTCAAACATTATATTCTTCTCCGAAAAACTTATGTTTTGGCAGTAGTCAATCCATTTTAGTTTGTTCTCAACAAGCGAGTGATTGGGGGTAAATACAATCGGTGGATTGTGATTTTGCAGGAATTTGATCTTGATTTTATGTCTGCCAATTCCAAGAAATCATTAGTTTCCGCAGAATTAATTTCTGAGTTGCCCTGTGGAGAGGATATAATTTATGACGAATCCTTTCCGGATGAGCATCTTTTTCTCATCTCTTCACAGGATCCTTGGTATGGAGATCTCATTGTATATCTTCAGACTGCTTCAACTTTTTTGAAAGATGAGCGTCGTAAGTTACGTCACCTGGCTAAAAATTACTTGATCATTGGTGATACTTTATACCATCAAGGGGTTGATTTGATCCTAAGACGTTGCTTAAATCTCGAAGAAGCTGAAGTTGTGCTGAATGATTGCCACAGTGGAGCTTGTGATGGTCATTTATCCGGGCTTGCTACAGCCCAAAAGATCTTGCGTGGTGGATAATTTTGGCCTTCGATTTTCAAAGATTGTGTTGAGTCGGTCAAACGGTGTCATCCATGTCAAGTGTACACTCGAAAGATGCGCGCTCATCTAGCTCCGCTCTTCCCATTTGTCACTGTCGGTCCATTCACAAAGTGGGGTATTGATTATACTACTTGTAACCCGCCTTCGGCTAAAGGTCACAAGTACATTATTGTAGCAGTAGACTACTTCACAAAGTGGGTCGAGGGTATGCCTACTTTTGGGAATGGCGGTGAGACAACAACTCCTTTTATCTTCAATCAAGTTATTGCTCATTTTGGTATTCCTAAAGAGATTGTCACTAATGATGGCAGTCATTTTCAGAGCAGTATGATGGCTGAGTTAGCTCTCAAATTGGGTTTCCAGCAAGAACATTCATCTTCTTATTATCCTCAAGCCAATGGGCAAGTGGAAGCCGTGAACAAATCCTTGAAGACCATTCTTCAATGGACAATTGATAAAGCCAGATCTAACTGGCACATTATGATGTATCCTGCGCTTTGGGCATACCGGATGTCAGTCAAGACTGCAACTAGTTTTATTCCGTTTCAACGAGCTTACGGGTTGGAATCAATATTTCCTATTGAGTGTGAGATTCCTTCTCTTAAGTTATCTGTAGAACTTCTTCCTAACACTTCGATTCTTGAAGAATGCCTTCTTCATCTGGAACATCTTGATGAGCAGCGTCGAGATGCTGCCACTATGAACGAAGCACATAAGAAACGGGTCCAAGTTCAGTATGATAAAGCGGTCAAACCTAGGGTTTTCTCCGAAGGCGATCTTGTTCTGGTTTATGCCCAGGAAAAGGATGCCCTTGGGGCAGGTAAATTCAAGTCTATGTGGTATGGCCCCTTAAAAATGTCCTTAAAAAAGGAGCTTATACCTTGGTTGATTTTGAGGGAAATGAGTTGGCGGAGCCTAGAAATGGGCTCTATCTAAAAAGGTATTATGCCTAGGCTTCGACCTGGCATCTTGCTTTTTGTATACATTTTTGTTTTTATTTTTGTACATATCTGAGATCTCCATCTATGGGGTGATGGTGATGTTTTTTTATCTACTTTGGCAGGTTCTGTTGGATATCATGAGTCATTATGGTTTCACCGATGGTGCTAGTAGACACACTCAGAACTTAGCTTTTGCGGCTTGGGTACTTTATCATCCATATGGTCAACTGTTAGTTTAAAGAGGGGTATGCATTGGTGCTAGTTCCAATAACGTAGAAGAATACATTGCAGTCATTTATCTACTTTCAGAAGCAATATCTTCGGGTGTTGATTCATTGGTAGTTTTCTTGGACTCCCAGTTGGTGGTGTCACAATTGAAAAATATATATCGGGTCTGGAATCCTTTCTTGTTTCGATTTTTTTTTAG
The DNA here is from genome assembly GCA_034641835.2 of Pinus albicaulis. Classification (NCBI taxonomy): domain Eukaryota; kingdom Viridiplantae; phylum Streptophyta; class Pinopsida; order Pinales; family Pinaceae; genus Pinus; species Pinus albicaulis. The sequence continues at coordinate 1,182,397,796 of CM076582.1, forward strand.
GGTACGTTTATTGCAAATATCATTTCAATTTATAACATTTATTCACATTCCTCGAGCTAACAATCACATGGCATATTCATTAGCTAATCAAGCAATTAACTGGCATATTATTCATTCAATACTTTAACTCAAATCATCAAAATCATCATACAATTTTCATACATTTGTTTCATCACATCATAAACTGCTGTATATATGTATATATCATCAGAATATACAAAAAACTATACAAAAATTTGGACCCATCTGTCCTACAAAATTAGGGCTTATGCCTGATCATGTTCAGTCTAAAAAATATAATAAATTCCTCCAAAAAAAAAATCTATGATCCCTATCCAACATTCGTGTTCCTATAGAACATGATCGCAATAGCCACACAGTGGAATAACCACACCCAGTCTCGTGGTACCCCGACTACCCGTCTCTGGATAGCCTCTGGTAAGTCTTCTATTGCAGAAATGGGCACTTGGCGAGTCAAACTATCCAAGTTTCTTTGAACAACGTGTAGAGTCCTACCAGGGTCTTCAGCATCCGCTTTGCCTCTGCGACGTTTGTGCCGTGGGTATCCTTCAGGACGAACTGGAACCATATTTGTGTCATGGTCATATAATTTTGTACGTCATTTGGCATCCACTCAAAAATATATTTTTTATTTTTTCACATATATTGAAAAAATCAAAAAAATCAATCAAATATTGTAGTCTTACCAATAACACCCCATGCTGCGCTAGGTGGAAGGACCAAGTCTGGATCACTGCGAAAATCCATCCCAACATAGGGATAGTCATCCACTGCAATAATCTATTCTTCCCACCATTGGAAGAACTCATCATCCCATGTCGTTCGGGGAACTTCACTTCCCCCCAGTCTCTTCATCAGATCAGCCCATCGGGCTATTCTTGGGTCTCTAGGGCTACTGATGGATGAGATCACTTTGGGTTGAAGCCCAGGAATCTTCTCAAAGACGAATTTCATCAAGATGGTTCCATACCTGAAATGATTCGTTTTAGCTTTCTGGATGGAGGTTAGTTGTTTTTTCATGTTGGTCAGAAGAGCTGTGCACCAATCAAAGAGATGCACTAAACATTCCACAGCTATACTCATCCAGGTCCTCGATGCCTGGTGCAAGGAAGCAGATCCTGCCACCCTACCAATGGTAAAGAGGAGAATTTTGATATGCAGCTCTGATAATTCTTTGATCGCAATTTGAGTCCCTACTTTTTGAGACCCCTCTACACAATAGATGTGGACATAATCTTCAACTGTAAGCCCTCCCATAGGCTTGCCATGCAAATCTACCAGATCTCCTCTTTGGGAGAGTCCAGTAATAAAATAAATGTCTTCCACCTCTATGTGTATACGCATCTGATCAATCATGAAACAATCCTCCTCCGGTTCCCAATGATTTACTAGCATTTCAAGTAACCGAACGTTACTTTTCATATTTGGCATTTTGAAGAATTTGAGTAAACCACAATTTCGGAGAATATTGAGCAAATTTTGGTCCCCCATGACCTCTTGATCAATGGCACTGTGCTCACGTTCTCTCCAAGAGATATTCATCCTACAAAAAATCATTAATTTCATCATTAGGTTCATTTTTTGCAATCACGGTTTGCGCATACGCGACTTCGCTTTTGGACAGTCGCGTATCATACACGGGTTCGTCCACATGAACCCGCGTATGTGCAGAATCATAAATCAAAACAAATCATTTCAACGGTGAAAAATCAAAATTTTTAATCTATAAATGGATGAAATTAATCACAAAGATGAATTTAAGGCTTACCTAACTAATCTGACGAAGTTTGACGGCTGTTTGCTCCTGATTTGAGGAAAGAGGTTTTTTTTTTCTCCAGAGCTCTTTTCTCCAATTTAGAAAAGTGACAATGAACCAAATGTGAGGTAAAATGTGTATTTATGCCCAGAAATTGATTTTTTTTTTCAAAATTTCATTATGCTTCGTTTTCACATCTGTATTAAGCTGCATAACCCGGTTTCTTGGAGGTGTTGGGATGGGTGTATTTTCAGGTACTTTTTGTTGACTTTGAGATTTTTTCTGGTTTTCGAAACCATGACTGCTGACCTGTCATGGCAGGCATATGATCTCCACTGGCATATAGGTTAGGTAATCCACTTTTCGTTGCATTCTAGCCTCCATTCTAATCACTTGCCATAGGATCGATCCCATCATGTCATGAGTATTCAACCCATTTCACTCGCCGATTATTTAATCATGACTTGGTGGTAGATCCTTCCTTTACATGGGCTTCCTAGTTAGTTCCTTGCTAGCACTTATTGCACATGCTGCAATTTATGTAGGCTCGAGAGTCCTCTTTAGTCCCACCATGACGTATATGTTGAAGCTTCATTCTTCTTCTTCTTCATTATCATTTTTCTGGCTATTACCCTAGAGGCTCCCTGGTGTTCTTCAGTTGCATTACTGCATTGCATATTGACTACTTGTCTATCTTGGCCTTTAGCCTACTTCATTTGGACTTGATGTTTAAGCCCTCTTTTGACCTTGACTCTCTATACAAAGTTAGCCATTGCAAAGCACTTAGCTATCGCAACTTGACACCCTTGTCACCCATGGATAGAACACTCCTTTGAGTATCGCTTACCAGTTTTCGCCACCTTGCATTGAGCATAGGATTGTTCCTATCCCAGGAACTAGTGCATCTGTTTCTTGATACTCATCCTATCCATTGTACCATAGCATTATTTTATTCTTTTTCAAGCTTATTATATGAAAAAGACAAAAAAATCAAATATTTTAAAAAGAGCGGGAACGGGATGTTACTTCATATTTTGATGGCAGTTACAGTATCAGTTTGTCGCCCTTGAACAAAGCACATACCACTATGTCTTTTCCTCACTTGGGATGGTTTTAGTTTTGACCTAGGAGATGCCATAACCTTGTTTCATGAGTCAGTTCTCCCCTGGTTGGTTATCTCTTCCAATCATATGGAGGGTTTTTTTTGTCTCTTGCATAACAAACTTATACAATGTCATTATTTGCTGCCAAGGTCATCATGAGTCGTGATTTTGTTCAAGGGAAGTTAACCCTGAGTCGGCCATTCTGCGGTGTCTCTTGAATTATTATTTAGGCCTTCCCGGTATTGTCAGTATCTTGTACTATCACATCAGATGTTTGGTCCTATGCTCATTGGTTCCTTCACTCTACTTCGTCCGATTCCTTCCAAATCTTGGCCTGCGGGTTACACTCATGCTGGACTGATGTGAGATGCCTCAATGCCTTCCTTCCAGCAGATATTTTCCCATCCACTCCAACTCATTGCTTTAGGAATAAGGTCTAGAGTCTTTTTTTTTTCAGTACCTTAGGGTTTGCAGTCATTAGTGGCAGACTCTTCGCTGTTGACAGTGAGGATTCATTATTGCCTCCTGATTGATAGATTCTTACAAGTGTTCAACCTCTACTCATTTATTTGCACTTGTTATATTGTAATGGGGCACCTTGACACTCATTATCATTATCGGTGGGTCGTCTCGCGTTTGTTAATGGTTTACATTATTGACCGGTAATAAAACGATTTCTCACATGGTCGACTTCAGCTCATTTATTCCCATTGTGTAGAATTGTGCCATAGTGATAAGTGAAGACCTCGAGTTTGCATCAGCATGATTTGGTTCACTTTTGACATTTCATCCAGCTTCTGCCAGTGACACCGTCCACTCTTATATGTTGCATTTTCACTACAGCAACATCTTATATGTTGGCCCCTGAGTTGCGTGATTGTACCATGTTTTCCACCTCTTATGATTTGGTACCTGGAGATTCAGTTACTTGAGTGATCAGATATCTACTACAACATCATTGATCAGTATTCTATATGTGATACTTGCACTTGATTTTCGACTTGTACTTCCAGGCAGTGCTAAGATGATTAACTATGTACTTTCTAGTTCTGTTATACTTGTACACATTTTGGATCTATAGACATGCTTTTCTTTCACTGAGCATGGGGATTCCTGCCTTAGACATGAGTTGACTCTCTGAATTCTTTCATTGGTTTTTTGATAGGCTGAAATCTGGTGATGTCCTCTCTTGTCTTCGCAAGGTTCTTTCTATCCACATAATATATTTCGGCCATCATGTACCCCTTCTGACCTCATATATTAGGGGACATCTGTTATAGCATCATTTTTCACCCTCATGTGAATAATGATTGTCTGTTTGGCCCTAGGCACCCTTTCCTTCCAGACTTTAACAAATTCATAAAAAATTGTGTTAAAATCCCCATACGCGATTATGCCTAGACTTTTCTGCGTATATATGCGAGTCTATTCATACTTTTCCGCGTATGCCATTTAAATCATTAAAAAAAAATATTCCTTATTTTCGTGGCAGGGTGATGGTTATTCCCATAATTCAACCACCCCAGCCCGTGGCCCAACTGTTTCCAACTGCTGAAAATACTTTGAGGGAGTATAACAGCCCCTCATGTGTATGGCCTAAGGGAGAAAGAAAATTATAGATATTATACTCTGTTGGATCCCTATTTCAAGTCTGATGTTCCCGTGCCTCCTGCACTTCCCAAGTATATTCAGGAAACCCTTATTTCCTTGAATATGATCATCATCTTATATCACATCTCGTGTACACACATCTTGGAAGAATCCTAGTGAGGTGAGGGTTGGACGGATCCAGAGGACAATCTACTCGAAGGCCGGGGAAGGATTCAGGTGATCTCTCCACTTACTATTCTTGTACATGCCATTTATAATAAATAAGAACCATCTTGTTCCCGAATATTCACGTGTCTATATATGTGTGAAGATTGTTAGTTAAACATTCAGTATTGCTTATATGATATTATACATGAATTATACTGACATCTAGGAACAATATATGCTGTACAACTAGTGTTTCGTGTTCGTTCTTTCTTGATTTCCAGGTTACGAAGCACAAGGATTTGCTGGAGGTTTGAACCCTGTGGGATCTACATCAAACGTAGGACTTTTGGGTAAGTTTTGAAATTGATTAAATCTAGTTTTTAGCATAAAATATAGGTTAAGTGAGTCCTTCTTGAATGGTATGCCCCTGATCTGTGAAGGTTGCCGACCCAAAAACCTTTAGGGAGTTATTTCCCGAAACACCAACGGGGAGGTGGCATCATAGGGATTTACTTGCAATATTTGGAAAGCATACACAAGTTAGTCAGCAATGACAATGCTAACTAACTCAAAAATCTGGAATAGGATGGACAACTAGGTAGGATTTGATTGGCTCACTTATTTTGGCCCAGATTGGAAACCAACAGAAAGGGGTAGATATTTTTTTAAGCAGACTCGAGTGAAAATGAGGAATGGGGGAAGTAAACGGAAGATATATTGGGAAGCAATGCTGATTAGCAGGCAAGAACGAGGATCTAACATCGGGAAGAACATCATGTTGCCTAAAGAAATGTAGGAGAACACACATAGGAGAAGGGAGCATCACACCATCTAAAGTAGTTTAGGAGAACACACTTAGGAGAAGGGAGTTTATTTTGTGTTAACAAGAAGACTAGTTTTTGGCTCCTTTGAGAAGACTCCTCACGCCCTATAACCTGGTTCGTGTGTGACTAGGCTAGAAGAAAAAACACATTTTGCTACAGGCTAGTCTATGGTTAGGCAAAGAATCTTAGTCCCAAACTCAGTTGTAGTCCACATTTTATTCTTTTGCCTCATATTTTTATTTCATACCTTGATCCCTGAAGTGTTTGCAATGATTTTGGTGACAACGATAAATTTAAAAAAGGTCATATTATTGAGTAATGTTTAAATACTGATGTCACTAGATTTTAAATTTGTATTCTCAAGTTATAATACTCATACAAAACACCATCACATTTGATGTTAGTGCATCCCCTATCCGAAAACAACTTAACAACTTGAAATTTACAACTTAGTCATTGACACTTTTGCTATATTTTTCTTCACATATGTTCAACAATTGAGTCGAGACATATTTTCCTAGATTACTATATGAGAGGAGGGGGTGGGTATGTCAACGTGATAATAAATATATGGTACAACCAAATTCAGTTCACATTTTTTCATTTGATGGGCATGTGAAATGGTAAGGCATTGCGGGTCTTCCTAACTCCGTTATTGGTAACATTTGTTCTTCCTGATAGAGTCATTCCTTTGTGTAAGAGATCCAATGATAACATTTGTGTTCAAACTCTATCAACTAGTTTGCAGAGGAAATGATTCATATTTTCCATTCTTTTATTGACCACTGAAATAGTTAAAAATTATACTGAGTCATGGTAGGTTAAAAACCGTGAAATAATTTATAAAATAAAACCTACCATGGAAAAGAAGTTTTGTTGTCGTTTCAAAAGGCTCAAGTAGATTGATATAATTCTTGCATAGGACCCTCCAGCCTCCTCAGAAAAGGAATATTGTTGCAAATATTCACATTATTTTCAGAGTCCATGCATATATTAATATAAGTTTTAATATGATTAAGAAAAATTGGATAGCGTTGATGTTTATGATTTGGACTTGACCCTATTCTATTATATATATATTCAAATCAACATCTTTGAATACATCCCTTTATTTTGGAAACTCATCTACTTTTAACCTCCCAGGGCCTCGATTCCAAGGATAATCTGGCCCTTTCTGCATGTCTTACAAAATTTTTGTAACGAGTAACATGAAACCAACAATAGAGCAAGTATTCTCTCCTGCTCCGATGTTATTTTCCAGCAGAGCAATTATTATAAGTAAGCAAAGCGATGTACACTATAATATTCCTATTAGTCATTATAATTCTAATGACATAAATATTGATGTCAACAACACACCACAAAGTATCTCACTGCAGGATTCTCCCTGGGTCTATGTTATCATTTAGGGGAATGGGGGATTTTTAGTCATGCATAACCTTGGAACTAAAACTTTGTAATATACCTACCAATTTTAATGATAGTCTCATTTCTTGCCTTATCATCTGCTCAATGTTCAAGCTTGAAGGCATCCCTTAATTATTTTCGTAAGCCAAGAAAGAGAACCATCGTAACATACTAAACACTCCAACCACAAGCAATGCCACCATAATCTCTAAAACCAATATGATCAATGCTAATTAATTATCCATATGACTCCTAGCTTTTGTAACAATGTGTAATGGCGAGGAAATAGCTCAATGCGGTGATCAAAATTCAAAGGCACTAAAGTGCATTTATTATGAAATTGAAGCGATAAGCCATGATTAATCTACAAGAGTTGGGAACATTATCCTTGGGTACACACACTGCATATTTGAACCACGTCTTACTGGAGAAGTGCAATACTTACGCCCTCTTGTATTTCATTCTCTATGGACTACAAATAATGCTAAGGAAATTCACATAAATATCGATGCATTAGTGAAATGATAACTAGATCTCTTGGAAGAAATCATTTATTGTGACTACAAATAAGGTTATAATTCTAGGTAGTTGTTAAGGCCTCTTCTCTACTACTTTCTCTAGTTTTTGTGACATGATTTTTGCAGTACTTCTATGGTTTTTCACTGTCGGAAATAGTTAATAGGCCATTCACCTAATATTCCTTGGTTCATGTGGATGCATGGGGCTTCCACCACTTAGTGAATGAGTGTTATTGATGTAGAGATTATGCATTATATAAGGCTTTGCATAATGCATAGGAAGTTCCATCCATAATGAAAACTTCTTTAAGAATCCCAAGGCATTCTAATATGATTTTGGTTGTTGTCCTTTCTGGTTCTTTATTTTAATGGGATGCATGAAATTAGCCTTCTCTTGAGGATATCCTTCAAAATAGAGTCAATCATATTTGTTCCCTACATATAACCTCATTTGCACTAAAAGCCCTCCAATTTATGTTTCCTGTGATGGATTTTCTATATCTAAGGTCTAGATGTTCGTGCATCTACATATGCCCCATTGATGGATGGATATAATCAAATACATCATCCCATGTCAATCCCCTTTGAATGAGCCTTATGTAATAATTTGGTTGTTCATGGTTTCTAATTCCTTATGGCACCTTGTCTACCTATTGAAGATACAATAACTTACAACCATATTTTGGTTAATGTTATGAGTTGTTCAATGCGGTCCTAACTCAACTAAGGACTTGTTCTACACACAACATCCAGGCTTGTGTTATTTGAAGATATTATGAAAACATGATAATTGAACTATTAATAATTAATTATGTCACTTATGATCCTATCTTCTTCATGGTTGGGTGAACTCCCAAGGAAAATCCTTACCACATTTCTACCCATGCAATTTCTTGGCGAATAATCAATAGATCTTTCAAACAATAGGGAACCATAAAATCAGAACCCATGGCTCACTCACAGATTAGAGGTTTAAAAAATATGGTTTCATAATGAAGAATCCATTTTGATCCTTCACAAAGCCTAAGCAACTTAGTTTCAAAACATATGTTTGATTATTTCTTCCTTGCAAATAATGTGCACAATACCTTTCATCTGTTAGCCTTGATTTATGAAGTCTAACGTTGACAACTAGGATTAGATTGAGTATCACCTAGCATAAGCCTATGATGTACAAACATGAGTGTATGGCCCTAGGTCTTTTAATCCATATGAATCCCTTACCCATAGGTAATTCTTTCTCCCATTTTTGTATGGTTTTTTATGGCACAAAAAATAAAAAAGGAGAGTTTTACCCCATTCTCATAACTACGTGTTGAGAACTCCATGCTTATTAGCTTGTAGGAATCCATGTACTTACTATGACTTGGGACGTATGCAATGAATGTGTTGTCAATTATTGGTTTTTCTTATTTGAATTATGTTTTATTTTAGTTGTGGCGAAATCACATTTACACTCAAATGGGCGAACTTAGTACTAATATTTACTAAAGTTGTGGAGAGTCATGGTGAAACCTTTTTGATTAGATGTCCACTTTACTCAACTATTTATAAACAATAACCTTTGATTAAAATTAAGTAAATCTAAAACTTAGTAAATTCTATTTGAAAATTAGTACCATTTTCTTTTGTTCCACTGGATGATTGTAACAAACCATGGTTGATTTTCCACAAAAAAATAAAATAAGACCAAGGTCATGGGACACGTATTCCAAGTTGAATGTTTGGAAAAAAAATTTAGTGGACATCACTTGTGATTAATTAATGTCTATGGAAATTGGAAAAGGAAAAGAGGCAATAATTCGCATTTATTTATGAAAATAAAGGACAATAGGAAAAAAGGAAGGTGAAGAGACACAGACTTTCATGCTAAGGAAATTAGAGGAAAAATGAAGGAAAATGAAGAAAATAGAGGCATCAATGATAAAAAGGAAAAAGAGGATCAATTCAAAACTTTTGTCAATTTAGTTTTGGCTCTCTTATTTCATTCTCTCATACTCTTGCGCACTTAGATAAATATTGGAGCATTCTTAGAACACTTGGACATTCACTTGGATTGGAGAAAGAAGACAAAGGGAAGCATGGAAGCGCAAGGGAACAATTGGATCAACAACTACAACTAGATTACTTTGTAGGCAATAGGTTTCATGTGTGATTTCCTTGCTGATTTTTGGATGCATGGTGCATGCATGTGATTATCTGGTTATGTGCTATCATTGGAATGGATATTTTCCTGGAGTGATAATGGTTTCAACCTTTCCTTTCCATTTCATATATATCCGTGATGTCGTGAGTTTCCCAATTGTTCTTTTATGAACGGTGCTTAGGTTCCTTATGGCTATGGGTTGGAACAAACACTTTGGAAACCCCAGAACAACTTGGGTTGAGTTACTATTTCTTGGAGTCATTGGTTGGGACAAACACTTTGGAGCCCTTGGTGGGTGGAGTTACTAGTCCCTGGAGCCATGGTTGGAACAAAAAATCTAGAGGGCCCTGGAAGGTTATGGGTTGAGTTACTAGTTCCTAAAGCCCTGGACAACTTGGGTAGATTCTGATCTGGTTGATGTTAGTGATTTCCAGACTGTAGAGGTGGAATCAATGTGGTTGAGGGTTGAGGTGGTTTGGCCTCTCAAAGCCCTAGTTTTTTTGTTTTTGTTTGCTTATTTCATGAGATCCCACATTCATGCTTGGAATATGGTGCGAGGGTTATTGGCTGAAAGAGATATTTGGTTCATCCCAATCTATGGTCGGGTGGTACGTGGAGGTCCCTGAATTGGTTGGAATTTTCATATATTAATAAGAGATATTTTTCTATTGTAATTTATGAGCACTTGTATTGGTTATCACATTGAAATTATGGCTAATTTTCCATGGTTTCTATGTTGGTTGTTTTCTGGTTATATGCTAGTTATATGATGTATCCTATTTGACTTCTCTTGTCATGATTTAATAAGTTATCAAATGGTTGATGAATGTATGAACTAACAAGTGATATTACACCTAGATAGAGAGGGATTAGAGCCTTCTTAGAGATTCTTAGATGAATACTATCAGTTTATGATCATATATGCATTCATGACCTATAGCTTACATGTTTTCTAAATTTTTTGACAAAATGTTTGTTACGAATTAGGCATCTTTGGTTCAATTTCTTGCTTGAGTTTTGATTGGATGTATATTTCATTACCTTTGATTGCATTCTAGAAAGCAACATGAAATTATGGGAAGTGGTGTGGAGGCTGTCCTAAATAGGTGGCACAAATCCCACAACCGCATGCTCATAACTAGAGGATTTAGGCCATAACAACATGGAAGAAGGCTTGTGTATTCAGTTGGGGCCTCATAACCACACCCTTTCATGTTGTACATGAAGTTGGGATGTGAGGTAATAGAAAAAAGATTCTAGCTCAGGGATTGATCACCTAGGGTGGTTTTTCAGCTCCTGAGTGATCTGTAGTCCTTGTGGGATTTCATTATGTGTTTAGTTTGTATGGCCTACTTCCTCAACTAGAACTTGGAGGTTGAGTCATGTCGTAGTGAAAATCGTCTCATGTTTACCTTGGAGAACTTGTGAATTTGGGTAAATGGCGGAGGAGCCATTACAGGGTGGTATCAGAGTGAGGTTTTAGTATTGGACCTTGGGGTAGATGTGATTGTTATGCATGCATGTCTGATTTTCTATGTGTTCATCATGCATACATGTTGGTTATTTCTTGTGAAATTTATAATTGCAATTTTATCATGATGATGATGTTGGCATGTTATGTTGTTGATGTTGACCCGTTAAGTGTCATTACACATGCACACACACACACACACACACACACACACACACACACACATAGTGCAAACAATAGCCTATCCTGAAACACACTAAGGTATGATTTTGATTATGTCTATATTTGGTTTATATAGCATGAAATTTTTGCAAGGAATAGAAGATTAGAGGTCACAAAAAAAATGGTAGATTACAATTCATGTGACTCCCCTTACCGATTATACTCAACTAAGCAACAAGGAGATGAGTACTCCCCTAATTTAGTAGAATTACTGAGAAGTTTAAAGGAAGAGATCATAAGTTGGAAGGTAGATAATAATAGGTTGGTTGAGGCACAAGAAAGACTTGCTAGAGCTTAGGAAAAGAAATCATAGGTCAATTCAGTGATCCTTAAGAGCTTATCAGACTTGTAGAGACATGGATAATGGAGGACCAGTCATGGATAGGAGGAAAGGAATAATGGGGAATATGGTAGCAGGTCTCATGGAGGAAACATGTAGTACAAGGATGACACAGTCAGAGGTGGTATATGGTTGGATTCACCTGATAGGAGAGATATTTCTTATGGGTTCTATTCTAGTTCTAGATTAGAGAGATGTCATGGTCATCACCGCTATCATCCTTATAGGAGGGGTGAGAATACAAATCTCCTACATTTGATGCAGAGTTGAAGAAACCAGAAGATGCAAAAGCATGGCTACTTGGGATGAAGAATTTTTTCGAGTTGCATGATTATTCAAAGAATATGAAAGCCAAGATAAATATTCTCAGTATTGAGGGAAAATAACATATTTTGTGGGAATATGTGAAGCGTGTCAGAGGCATCAAGACATAGGAGTTAAATTTGCATGAGTTCAAAAGACTCTTCAGAAATAAGTACTCGTTTGAGAGATATTATGATGGAAAGGCCAAGGAGTTCTATGAGTTGAATATGGGTTCCATGACAGATGAAGAGTATATGACTAAGTTTATGAATTTTTTGAGGTATGTACCATATATTAAGGATGAGAAGACGAAGGTATAAAGATTCATCAGTGGGTTTCCTTTAACATTCAAGGATCATATTGAGTATGATGAGCCTCGGTAATTAGAGGAATTCATTGGAAAGCTGAAGCATTGTTATGAGAAATATAAGTGTAATTATAAGCCTAAGCATGATTGAAAAGGGAATGACAAGACTAAAGGAAAATGTGTTATGAAGCAAGGAAGAACTTAGGATACAGATGATAAGGAGAATGTGGCACCTTATAAGAGGTTCAATTCAGTTGACATATTACATGGATTTCAGTCTTAGGAGCATAAAAACGGCAGTGGCAGGAAGCCCTTTCAGTGTTGGACTTGTGGTGGAGAGAATTGCGGGAAAGATTATCCACAACACCAGGGTAGAATACCTTAGATTTACAATGCTCAGGAGGACAAAATATTTGGAGATGGTGGGAAAAGCATTCCTCATATCTATGCGACACTTAATAACAGGGAGGCGGATCATCAAACATCCATTATTATTGATCAAGTTGTTTATATTTTGATTGATCCTAGATCTAACTATAGTTATATTAGTCCCATAAGTTTGGATTTAATAAAGAAGTGCATGTAGGGTCTTGGTTGGTGCATTTGGCTACAAAGACCAATAAAAGAGTTCATCATTGGGTGATATCTTATGCATTTGAGTTGAATGGTATGCCTAAATTAGCACATCTAAATGTGCTTACTTTGGGATCATATAATATGCTTTTGGGAATGCATTGGTTGTACATTCACAGGACTGAGGTAGATTTCTATGATAAGGCTATTGAGTGCCTGGATGACGATGGAGAGAGGAGAATCTTAAAGGGAAAGAAGAAGCCTACATCTGTGAGAATGGTTACAACTATGCAGGAAAAGCGTAGTTGCAGAAGGGATGTGTATTATTTGCTATTCATATTTCTAGTGATAAAGGGAAGGATGTTAAGGATGATGAAGTTCTGAAGAGTTGTCTTGTTTTGAAACAATTTCAGGATGTGTTTTCAGCAGATATTTCATAGTTATCGCCTCATAGGAAGTGTATTTTTCTATTGAGTTGGTACCAGGAGCAACACCAACATCAAAGACACCTTATGGATGAGCACTCCAAAGTTGGTGGAATTGAAGTTGCAGCTTAAGGATATGCTTGAACAGGGATACATAAGGCCAAGTGTGTCACCTTAGGGTGCACCAATGTTGTTTGTGAAGAAGAAGGACATTATTATCGGGTTGTGCATTGATTACAGGAAACTAAAGTGGGTGACGATCAAGAATATCCTTTGCTGCAGATTGATGACTTGTTTGATCAGTTGAAGGGAGAATAAGTGTTCTCAAAGATTGAATTGAGATCAATATATCATCAGGTGCACATCAAATAAGAAAATATTTACAATAACACATTTCCGTACCAGGTATGGGAATTATGAGTTTGTGGTGGTTCCTTTTGGTCTTAATAATGCTCCAATTACTTTCAAGTGTTTGATGAACAATGTATTGCGTCCTTATATAGACAAGCTTTTGATAATGTTTATTGATGATATATTGGTATATTCTAAGAATGAGGAAGAGCACCTGGAAAAAATGTTGAGATTGTTGAAAGAGCATTAGTTTTATGTTAAGCTTAGAAAGAGCAGTTTCTTTTAGTTTGAAGTTCATTAGTTGGGGATTTTTTTTTCCAAGGAAGGTATAACAATGGACCGATAAAATATTAAGGCTATCATGGAGTGGTCAGTTCCTCAGAATTTGGATGAGGTCACATCATTCATGGGACTAGAAGGTTATTACAGGAGGTCCATCAGGAACTTCTCACGGATTATTTATGCTATTACATCTTTGCATAGAAAATTAAAAAAGTTTGAATGGATTGAGGAGTGTGCATCTAGTTTTGAGCAGTTGAAGCATTTGCTTACAAATGCTTTGGTCTTGAATATTGTGGATCCTAATAAGGAGTTTGTGGTTTGTACATCTGCTTGCAAGGAAGGACTTGGTGGAGTCCTGATGCAGGAAGGGTAGGTGGTATGATATGAGTCAAGGAAGATGAATGAACATGACAAGAACTATGTGACTCATGATCTTGAGTTGGAAACTATCATTCATGCATTGAAGACGTGAATACATTATCTTATTGGTAGGAGATTCGTATTGATGAGTGATCATAGTGGGTTGAGGTAATTTTTTGACCAAACTAATCTGAATGCCAGGAAAGCTAAATGGTTGGCTACCCTCAGTGAGTTTGAATTTGAGATTAGGTACATTAAGGGAAAGGAGAACAAAATTGTAGATTCTCTTAGTAGAAGAGTGCAAGTGAATCATATTGCATTAGTGAGTTCTTATGGGATAGATTTGCAGGATCATATCTTGCACACAAGGCAACATGATGACAAGTATCAACAACTAAAGCACAAGTTATAGGAGTAGGGTGAAGGTGATAGGGATGAAGAGTATCACCTCATGGAAAATGGCTTGGTCAGATTTAGGAACAATATTTATGTGCCAAATAACAATGAGCTCAAGAATCTTATATTGAGGGAATTTCATGTCAAGACGTATTCAGGTCACCCAGGATATCAAAAGACATTGAAATCAGTTAAGAAATTCTACCATTGGACAAAATTGAAGAAAGAGGTGGTTAAGTTTGTTGAGAGATGATTGGATTTTCAGCAAGTGAAAGCAAAGTGTAAGCACCCAAATGGTTTATTAAAGCTGATTCCAATTCCAGAATGGAAATGGGAGGTCATTTCCATGGAATTCATCACAGACTTTCCAAGAATATTGAAGCATCACAATTCCATCATGGTTGTGGTTGAAAGGTAGCTCACTTCATTGCAATGAATTCTACTAATTTAGCTAGTGAGGTAGCTCAGATATTTATCAGGCAGATAGTGATATTTCATGGTGTTCCCAAAGAGGTCATATCAGACAAAGATGCTAAGTTATCTTCCAATTTTTGGAAGGAGTTGTTTGCAGGTTTTGGGATAGAGTTGGCTTTCAATACGAATTATCATTCACAGAAATATGGATATATGAAGAGGGTTAACATGATTCCTGAGGGCATGTTGGGAAGAGTATCTTCCCAAGGTATATTTTTCATATAACAGTGGGTATCAGGATTCCTTAAGGATGAGTCCATTTGCGACTCTTTATGGGCAGAGTTGTAATACTCCTATCAATTGGAGTGATCCAGTGAACATGGTGTTGATTGGACCAAACATGTTAGCTGAGATTGAATAGAAGATGCAAGTTATCAAGAGGAATTTAAAGGCAACACATGATAGACAAAAGAGTTATGTAGATCAACATAGATCATTCAAAGAGTTTCAAGTTGGGGAGCATGTGCACTTGCACATTAAGCCCAAGAGGACATCCTTGAGGTTGGATCAAGTGCCAACCTAGCACCTTGGTATTGCGGGCCTTTTGATGTCCTTGAGAGGATTGAACCAGTGGCCTACAAATTTGCATTTCCACCAATAGTGAAATTATGTGTTTCATTGCTTATGATATATGTCTATGATGTTGATCATGTGATGGATTATTTTATATTGCAGGTGGAACCAGAGGGGGAATTCCATCCATAACGTAAATGCACATTGCAGTGGAAACAAATCATTCTCCAAAACCGAGCAATTGAGCAAGTTAAAGTGAAATGGAAGAACTTTGGGCCCAATGAAGCTACATGGGAGATGGCTGATCGGCTGTAGGATTTATATCCTTCATTATTTGTTGATTCAAGCAAATGAGTTTTTCATATATGTACATGTATATGGATGTTGTTGTAAATACCTCAATGAGTTGTGTTATAAAGATCTAATATGAAATATGTTTGTTTTTTTTCTTTTTTTCAGCAAGATGTCATTGTAAATATTGCATCGATCTATGTTATAAAGCTCCATAGGAATTATGTGTTGTTTTCAGTGGTTTTATAGTCATAGGTGTCATTGAACATTGAGAATGGTGTTCCCCTAAGGGGGAGGGGTTTCCATGTAAAAATAAAATAAGACCAAGGTCATGGGAAACATATTCCAAGATGAATTTTCGGAAAACCACTTTAGTGGGTATCACTTGTGATTAATTAATGGCTATGGAAATTGAAAAAGGAAAAGAGGAAATAATTGACATTTATTTACGAAAATAAAGGAAGATAGGGGAAAAGGAAGATGAAAATACACATATTTATATACTAAGTAAATTAGAGGAAAAATGAAGGAAGATGAAGAAAACAGAGGCATCAATGATAAAAAGGATCAATTCACAACTTTTTTTAGTTCAATTTTGGCTCTCTTATTTCATTTTATAGTACTCTTGCACACTTAGAGAAATATTGAACCATTCTTGGAGAACCTGGGAATTCCCATGGATTGGAGAAAGAAGACAAAGGAAATTAGGGAAGTGTAAGAAAAAAATTGGATCAACAACTACAACTAGATTTCTTTGTGGGTAACAAGTTGCATGTGTGATTTCCTTACCAATTTTTGGATGCATGGTGTATGCATGTGATTCTCTAGTTATTTGTTGTCATTGGCATGGATATTTTCCTAGAGTGACAATGGTTTCAGCCTTGCCTTGCCATTTCCTGGATAACCATGGTGTTATGGGCTTCCCAATTGTTATTTTCTTATTAATGCTTATGTTTCTTATGGCTTTGGTTTGGAACAAATGCTCTGGAATCCTTAGAACAACATTGGTTGAGTTACTAGTTCCTAGAGCCATTGGTTGGGACAAATACTTTGGAGCCCTTGGTGGGTTGTATTACTAGTCCCTAGAGCCATGGTTGGAAAAAATGCTCTAGAGCCCTGGAAGGATGTGGGTTAAGTTACTAGTTCCTAGAGCCCTGGACAACTTGAGTAGAGACTGATTTAGATGATGTTAGTGATTTCTGGACCATAGAGGTGGAATCACTGTTGTTGAGGGTTTAGGTGGTTTTTCCTCTGGAAGTACTGGTTGATTTTGTTTTGGTTTATTCCATGAGATCGCACATTCTTGCTTGGAATATGATGTGGGGGTGATTAATTGAAAGAGAGATTTATTTCAACCCAATCTATGGTCGGGTGATACGTGGAGGTCCCTGACTTGGTTGGAATTTACATATGTTAATAAGAGCTATTTTTCTATTGTGATTTATTAGCCCTTGTACTAGTTATCATTATGACATTGTGGTTTATTTTCCATGGTTTCTATGTTGGTTATTTGTCGGTTATATTCTAGTTATATGATGTATCCTATCTGATGGCTCTTGTCATGATTCGATAAGTTATCAAATGGTTTATGAATGTATGGACTAACAAGTGCTATTGGAGCTAGCTAGAAAGGGTTTAGAGCCTTCTTAGTGATTCTCAGATGTAGACTATCGGTTATGATAAGATATGCATTCATGACCTATAGCTTACATGTTTTCCAAATGTTTGACGAAATGTTTGTTATAGATTAGGCATATTTTGTTCAATTTCTTGCTTGCATTTTGATTGGATGGGTTTGTTATTGCCTTTGATTGCATTATGGAAAGCTACATGCAATTATGGGTAGTGGTCTGGAGGATGGCATAGAAAGGTGGTACAGATCCCATAACCGCATGCTCAGAACTAGAGGATTTAGGACATAACCACATGGAAGAAGGCCTGTGCATGCAGTTGGGCTTTCATAACCACACTCTTTCCTTGTTGTGCGTGTGGTTTGGATGCTAGGATAGAGAAAAAGGGCTCCATCAAAGGGATTGATCACCTGGGGTAGTTATCCAACTCCTCAACGATATGTATTCCATGTGGGATGTCAGTACATGTTCAGTTTGTAGGCCCCACTTCCCTAATTGGAACTTGGAAGTCATTTCATGTCATAGTGACTCTCATCTCATGTTTACCCTAACGAGCTTGTTAATTTGGCTACATGTGGGAGGAGTCATTACAATGATTTTGAAGATACTTGCTACAATCTATAAGAGTATGTGCCCTACTCCAAACTACCTAACCTTGTATTATCTATAAGGGTATCGACTTCAAAAGACCATCAATATTATGAGTTAGAACCTTTGATTTGAGTAGGAAATTTAATAAAACTCTCATGGACTATGATAATGGCATCCTCTCATTTTCTATTTGTTCGTTTGTGAAGTTATAATTATTCCTTATAAGTTATATCCTTCTGAAAGGAAAACAAATCTTCTGGTTTCTAGTAATGTTGATTCAATGTTGCTTTCATTTTGATATGTTCATAAAGAATTTTTGGTGTTTTAAACCAAACCTCATGTGAAATTTGTTAGAAATTCTTTGACTTCAACTAACTGATAGTGATAATCAAAATAATTTGGATTCAACAGGATGATGATAATCCGACTTCAACAAACAGATAATAACTTGCATATTGTGCTTCTACAACTTTGAATACAAAAAAATAGATTGACATAACTATGTTTTTTATAATTATTTGGCAGACTAAGTTGGAAACATTGTGGAGAAACATATGCAAGGTCTAAACAATTAACTGCCCATGTCAAAACTAAAATTAGTTTTGTTATTTTGTTTTTTGTTTTGTTTTGTTTTGTTTTTGTTTTTGTTTTGTTTTGTTTTTTGTTTTTTTTGGTTTTTTGTTTTGTTTTGTTTTTTTTTGGTTTTTAATCATCGTAAGTTGGGCTTTCAAATTATTAGCAAAGTGGTATGCCCAAGCCAAATGCAAAATTGACCTATAGACACTTTTCAACAAAATTATGTGGTCCATATTTTCCTTATTCACTTTATAAATGTGGATTAGGTTCCATCGTAGAACTCGATTTTTGGATAAAATTGAGTTTTTAACTTCATCTATTTTCCGCATCCCAGTGTTGTGCATGAATATCCTCATTAGTTGTACTTTCTAACTTTTGAAATTCAGTGTAACAACCCCTGCCATGTTTACGTTCTTTTACAAGCCCTTCGGGTAAATGTGAAACTGAGCACAACTATGACATGAACCGACCTCCTAGCTCTAGCTAAGTAAGTGGGGCCTACAATTGAGACTTTTTGACCACAACTTGACATCCTACAGGGACTACATATCACCGAGGAGATGAAGAAACACCCCAGGTGGTAAATCCCTGAGTTGGAACTTTTTTTTCAGTGACCTAGACTCCCAACCACACCGTTGACACTGCCTGAATGCAGTTGAAGTCCTCCAATCACACCCACAAGAGTTGCTCCAGTTAAGGAAGTGGGACCCACAACTGAGACTTTTGACTATAACTTGACATCCTATAAGGACCACATATCACCCAGGAGCTGAAGAAACACCCCAGGTGGCCAATCCCTAAGTTGGAACGTTGTTTTAATGACCTAGACTCCCAAATTTACCCTTGCCACTGCCTAGATGCAGTTGAAGGCCTCCAATCACACTCACAAGCCTTGCTCCATTTGTTTTTTACCTAAGTTTCTCTGTTCAGTGCATATTATCTCGATATATGAGCCAAAATTCCAGGCCAGTCTCCAGACCCCTAGCCAAAACTCCTTGAGACTTTCCGGAATGATAAATGACACAATGACAATGTTATTCATACAAAACTTGAATACAAACTTGACATAACCAAGCCTAACATCGACAATCATTTCCTCAAAAACATGATAAACATGTAAGCTATATAGGGCATGAATGCATATCTAATCATACGAGTCTAAAACTTATCTAAGAATCACCAAGAAGGTCTAATTCCCTCTCACGATAACTGCATTAACATTTGTTATCCCATGCATTCATTAACCATCAAATACTTATCAAACCCATAAAAAAGCCACAAATAGAGAACATTACAAATACATTATTATAACCAATATATAACTAGGTTATTAACCATGACAGAACAACCATAAAATGACCATAATAACAACTACAAATGTTCATAGAGTACAATAGGAAAATAACTCTTATTAACTTATGCAAAATCAAACCAAGTTGGGGACTTCCACGTACCACCTGACCATTGATTGGGGTGAACCAAATCTTTCTTTTAGCTAATCAACCTCGTGCCATATTCTAAGCATGAATGTGGGATCTCAAGACATAAAAAACGAGGGATTCCTAGAGATTAAACTACCTCCACCCTTAGGCTACTCTCGCCAAAACTAATCAAGAGATCACAAAGCCCAAAACAAGCTTGGATGCCTCATAATTTCTTCACCATTACCTTGAGGAATTTTCCTGTCTCCACCCACTTGTCGAGGGCTTACCGGAGATTAAACCACCTCCACCCCCAACCCTTGGGAATTTTCTTGAGACCACCTCACATGGTTCCAAAAACTTCCAACAATCCAAAGGTCAACCAAGAAAAGAATCCCATCACACCATGGCTATCCAGGAAATGGTAAGGAAAGGCTGAAACCATTATCAAACCCGGAAAAACCCATTCCAATAATAAAAAATGAGCCAAATGAAAAAAAAGCATGTACCATGCATTCACATCTTAGCTAGGAAATCACACATGCAACCTGTTACTTGCAAAATCCTCTTGCTGGAGCTACTTGATCCAACCTTCATTGCTTGTCCTTGCCTTCTTTTCTTGTCTCTTTCCTTCGCTTTCTTTCCTTTCTCCAATTCTATAATGGTCCAAGAATGCTCTCAGCATGCAAAAGCATGAAATAATAGAGAGAGATACAAAACTGAACTGAGAAAAGCTAAACCAAAAAAAAACTATGAACTGATCCTCAAAATCCTTTTTATTGTTGAGGTCCCTATTTTCTTCATTTTCCTCTATTTTCCTTCAATTTCCCTCTCATACAAATCTTTGACCTTTCATCTCCCTTTCCTCCTATTTTCCTTTATTTTCATAAATAAAATGCAAATTAATGCCTCATTCCTTTTCCAATGCATTTTCCAATTTCCTTAACCATAAATAAACCAAAGTGACACCCACTAGGATGTTTTTCCCAACATTCATCTTGGAATACATGTCCCATGAAATTGGTCTTATTTTTCCTTTATTAACCTTTATTTCATGAAATATTAACTCAAGGTTGTTACAAACGCCTCCCCATTGGGGGAAGATCGTCCTCGGTGTTTTATGACACCTATGACTAGAAAAACTGTCGAAACCAAAACATACTGCCCATGGATATTTATAACTTAGCTTGATGCCATATTTACAATAAACAAATGCTAAAAACCATGACCAACATGAAAATCATACCACTAATTATATCTTTATAAAACAACTCACTGTGGTATTTACAATAACAACCATACATATATATTCACATACACCAAAAAATCATTTTCCTTCAATGGGAAATAATGAAGGAAACAAACCCCGCATCTGATTAACCATATCCCATGTAGCTTCATCGAGCCCAAAGTGGATTCCATTGCACTTTAACTTGCTCTATTGCTCGTTTCTAGAGCACGAGTTGTTTCCACTACAATATGGATTGAGGTTCTGACTGGAATTCTCCTTATGCATCCACCTACAATACCGACTAGTCAATCACATGATCAACATCCTTCACATATATTTTTAGCAATGAAACATGGAAAACATCATGGAATTTCACTGTCGAAGGCAGTGCAAGTCTGTAGGCCACTCTTCCAATTCTCTCAAGGATCTCAAAAGGCCCATAATACCAAGCTTCCAAATTGGAACATGATCCAATCCTCAAGGAACTATTCATGGGATTGATGCAC
Organism: Pinus albicaulis; assembly: GCA_034641835.2. Classification (NCBI taxonomy): domain Eukaryota; kingdom Viridiplantae; phylum Streptophyta; class Pinopsida; order Pinales; family Pinaceae; genus Pinus; species Pinus albicaulis. Next base: position 1,182,419,593 of record CM076582.1, read on the forward strand.
AAGTACACATGCTCCCCAACTTGAAACTCCTTAAATTCCCTATACTAATCTGCATAACTCTTCTGCATATCCTGCTATGCCTTTAGATTATTCTTGATAACCTGTATTTCTTGTTCCATCTTAACCAACATGTCTGGTCCAATCAATACCCTATTCACTGGATCACTCCATCTGATAGGAGTATTACAACTTTTCCCATAAAGTGTCTCAAATAGTCTCATATTCAAGGATTCTCGATACCCATTATTATAAGAAAACTCTACAAGTGGAAGATACTCTTCCCACTTACTCTGTTGGTGCATAACATGCATCCTCAACCTATCCTATAGAATCCTATTAATCCTCTCTAGGCTATACTAAAATCCAATTATGTCCCCAAACGTGCAAACAACTCCTTCCAAAACCTCGAAGTGAACTTTGCATCTCTGTTGGATACAATATTCTTGGGAACACCATGCAATCTCACTATCTCCCTGATGAATACCTGAGATACGTCACTAGATGAATTAATAGACTTCACTGGAATGAAGTGAGCTACTTTGATCAACCTGTCAACTACAACCATAATAGAATCTTGCTGTCTAGATGTCCTCCGCGACAAACATGTGATGAAATCCATGGAAATTACCTCCCATTTCCATTCTAGAATTGAAATTGGCTGCAATAGACCACCTGGATGCTTGTACTCTGATTTTACTTGTTGAAAATCAAAACACCTTGCGATAAACTCAACTACCTATTTATTCAAATTCGTCCAATAGTAAAATTTCTTCACAGTTGTCAAAGTCTTCTGATATCTCGAGTGACCTGAATATGGCTTGACATGAAATTCTGTCAAGATAAGCTTCTTTAGTTCACAGTTTTTCGACATATAGATCCTATCCCTAAATATCACTGAACTATATGTCGTGAGATAATAATCCACATCTCAATCACTTGTACTCTACTGCTATAACCTGTGATTAAGTTGCTGGTACTAGTCATCCTGTTGCCTTTCTTGAAAGATCCTGCTGTGGAGGTAAATCCCCTCTGTGGACAGAGGCGATCCCTACTAGCCCAGACCGGGTCTAGCAACAATCAATCACGATATAGCGCAGGTTCCTAATTGCAAATAAACCAACTAGCGACGAAGGCTTACCTGGAATCCAACGCAGTCGTTGTAGAAGAGGTGGCGTTCCCGTTCCTCAACTCTGGCAGATCACGATCCCTATGATCTCCGTGGTGGGACACCTGCACATGCGAGAAAAAAAACAAATGCAAGCGTAAAATCCAGTAGATGCAACTATATGTCAGTCAGAAAGGACATAACTCATCATCATAAACGACAACAAGAGTGGAACCATAACCAATAGTCGTTCATTAATAATCAATCAAAGGAAAATTACAACCATAGTTCTGACGCTGAATTCTCCTTCGGAGGGGTCGCCAGCAGAACACGTCTCGAAAAGCCTGTCAAGGATGGGAAAAAAATTCTCTCTTCAGACCTTGACGATAGTCTCCTTACTTGAAGTGGCCTTAAGGGAATTATGGAGGCTCTTGCTGCATAAGGCTCTTGGAAATTTGGGAACTTGAAGACTAGCTTGCTATGGAGATGGGCAAGCTTTTATAGATGGAGGAAGAGGAGTTGGGATCCCTATAATCATGGGATTGGCCCTATCATCAAGGAAGCTTCCATGAGAGGTGGAAAACCACTTCCTCTCTATGGAAATCCGTAGCCAAACCTCCCAACTCAAGATAGATAGCAGTCCAGGAATTTGTTAGGACGAAACTTTAGCCATTTATTTTTAAAAACACCTCTTAAATTGGCTGGCGCCAGTGCGACTCTGGGACAGAGCGCTAATTGGCACGACCTCTTTGAAGGATTTTCCCCATTGGCGCGGGTACTGAACTGTCTGCCTGCGCCAATGCAAAAAGGGTCATTTTTAGGGTTTTCCACAAGGAGATGTCTTCAGGGCAATGAAAGCTCTTGTTCATAGGGATGTCATGAAAGTGATTTCAAGCCATGTCAGTACTCACAGGTCACAAAATGAGCCCTCTAATGTGCGGGACGGGGATTGTAGGGACGGTGACAAATTACTGTGTAACAGATGCCCCCTAAAGCATGAGGCCCAAGAGAGAGAGAGGGGTGAAATGCTTTACGAGAATGTGTCCGACCTGGAACTCCGCCGTTCTGAAACTTGCCAAGAAAGAGAATTGATATCTCGTATATTAAGGATATATGTGGTATACAAAATTAACGTTGAGGATCGATAAATAGATCGGAATATGTCACAAATTTATCCAAAGAAGTGAGCTGTAATCAATCATAATAATCCACAAAATCGCACTGATGACAAGAGACAACGTGGTCTTGTGCTCCCTCCATCCAACAAAGTACAAGTTCAAGCATGCAAATATGTGAGCTGAAGTCGAACATGCAGGAACATCGTCTGATTACCAGCCAATGATGAAAGCTGTTAACAGACGCGAGAGGAACCACCAATAATGACAATGGTCCTCAAGGTACTACAAGTACAATATACGGTGTGTGAATCAATGCGTTGGCGTCGAACACCCGCAGAATCACTCGATCGGAGGCCAATGATGAAAACCTCACGTCGAATGCGTCGAACCTGCCATTAAGGCATGCAGCCTCCAAGGTACCATGAAGGAGTCTCTAGATCAACTTCCTGGATAATGTGCTGAAGTCGACAGGAAGTGACCTTGATCGAAGGTGGGCCATAATGTTTCCCACATCATCGACACGAGACAGAGGAACATAACTTTTTTGTGAAATCACGATCGATGAGAATGAGGGAGGTTGATATTTGCGTAGTTCAACTTTCTTTGAACATATGAATGACACCGACAAAGTTGACGTGGCGCATTTTGACACCGAAAAGATCGAGGTCATAGTGACAAAGCAAAGAGCGTATGAGAGGTCAAAAGGGATTACCCAAACCCACGAAGGCAAGTGAAAACCGAGATGAGATGTCCCCAACCCGACACAAATGCAGAGAAGTGCCATGTTCAAGAGCGACATACTGCCGACACAACAATGATGCTAGTCCCATCTTTCCCTGCCATTTCTGGCGAGTACCCCAATTATTTTTGATGACAAGCTTGAAGGTGATAGCATATGCTTGTGATATAAGTCCATCCTAGTACATTTAACGAGCCCTAAGAAGGAGCAACTCGAATAACGTCATTTCGACTGAATCCGATGTCGTCAGGGTTTAATGAGTCTGAAAAGGGAAGAACTCGGCATCTTTTCATGTTTAGAGAGTTTGAAAAGACAGCAGAAAAGAAAAATCCAGAGGTCGCTTTTCATAAATATTTCCTCAGATCCGAAAAGGTAGAAAACTATGTCTGAGAAAACCTCCTAGTCGCAATAGGCTAAGGTATTCCTTTTTCACAAATAATCTATCCCAGCTCGGAAAAGGGGTAAACGTATACTGGGTAGATGTCGTTCCGTGTCCACTTTAACAAGATCGAAACGAAAAGGGCCTCGACAATATTTTCATGTTTAGAGAGTTAGAAAAGAGTTGAAAGATGACTCCAAAATGACTTTTTTGTGTTTTTACTGAGTTCAAAAAAAGTATAAAATACAACTCGTTTCACCGTTTAAGTCATGTACAAACCTGTTGCTGCACACAGAGGCAAGCGTAAAACCCATTTTCGATGAAATGTATTAAAATATTGATAAAAAAATGACCTTTTAAACCTAATTAGAGTTCAAAAAGTTATAAATAAGTCTCAAATGGTAAAAAAAAAATTACTTTTACTATTTACCTCATTGGAGAACAATAGTGATCCGTTTGATGTGCAAAATTTTGACAACGATTGTGACTGATCCGGGCTACTATTCAGATTCCCGTTCATTCCAGGTAAGAGGTGCTTCCCTGTACTCCATTTTAATCCATTTTTTAATAGTTTTCCATTGCTCATTAGATTTATGTGGAAGGATTTTAAAATTTTAGGGCTCCGCCCATTGGCGCGGGTATCGGGAACGAACCCGCACCAATGGGATTTTATATACATAGGGCCCGAGCCAACTGGTGTGACTATTTTGGAAACAGTCGCGCCAATGGCGGAAACAAATTTTTCGCCCAAAATTTCTGAATTATGAGTAACTTAAGTGAATTTTTTAAGCATGACAGAGATCTAATCAAGGGTTCTGATCATGTTGATGCAGGCAACCGAGCAAAATGGTGATTGAATGGAGAGAGCGGGAGCATGGGGAATAGGATGAATTAGCCATGGAGAATGAAACTTGCATGAATGCCCTTAGAAATTGCAGGCTAAAGAAATTCTTCCTGACACCTTGCTTACGAGCTCAACCTAAGCTCCTACAGTACCTGATCAGTATTTCGGATGTAGATGAACAAGTGTTCAAGCTACGGGATCAAGTATTGGAGCTGGAGGTTTCTGACGTATACTTCATAATCGGACTGTCGTGCAGAGGTCTGGTACCCATATTGACAGGGAGTAGACCATCTGGTGAAAATATGGAGCAGGTAATGGTGAGGGTGTGCCCAGGGGCACAAACCGGATCTGGAAGCGGAAAGGTAGACATTCACACCATCGAGGATCTAGTACTCAGAGTAGTGCTACACACCAATATGCGGGCTACAGGAGCACAGGCCCTGCATGAAGCCACCAAAGCCCAAATCATACTCTCCTTTGAGTGTATGAGTCCCACACTGTTTGATTGGGCCACAACAGTAACAGTCAACATGAAGAGGCAGCTGAAAAAATGCAAGCAAGCCAAACTGAAACAGTTCGGCTACGGTTCTATCCTGGTATCGTTCATTCTGGAACGACTACCAATCTTCCAGGGCCAAGGGGCCATAGTAGCTGAGCCGATACCATGAGAGCCGAGAATGGCTCGCTGGGCAGCACTGATGCCTAGAGCAAGAGGAGGCCAACAGATGTCCTAGAGGCCGGAGTTTTTTGGGTGGCTACGGCGTCAGTTGATCGTAGTCGAAGACTGGCCATATACAGGAACCGATTTTACTGGTGATCTAGATCTTCCACTCCTGGAGGGAGATGATTGGGACGAGGAGTTGGGTAAGACCATCTTTTTTATTTTTATGCATTTATGATTTTTTTTGTAATACATGTTCGTTCTAAAGATAGTTGTTATGTGTATGCAGATGTCGGCCCAGAGTGACTTGCCGGAATGTCTCCTATCTCACGGAGAACTCAGCTCGCAGCTGACCCTCAGGTGGAGGGCGCCGAGGGGGGAGAGTTAATTCAGAACCTCGAAGGGATTGCCCGGGGGATTCCAGACTACGCCTGGCTGGCAGATGTCCCACTAGCATACCAGAGACATACACTGGGAGTGCCTAGTCGCCTCCACCGCATCCTGAGACGGCTAGTGCGTGCGGTGACTTGTTATCATGAGCACCATGCAGATTAGACACCTAGGGTTTATTTCATGCATATTTTTTGAGAGAACATGTTTTCTCCGGATGTATTAAGACGAACATGTATATTTTTTGATTTTATGCGACGCACACTATGTAAACATTTCGATATCTATATATATACATATCTATTTCTGGATGGATCTTTCTTTTACATGTGATGTTGTTTACAATTGTACAAAGAATTGCTCAATACTAAAACCAAATTAGCTACTGCATCTGTTAGTGGATTCATATGCCTGGGTATATGTTGATATGTGATATAGTCAAAATTTCTTTCAATAAACCACAGACACAAATACGCAAATGATATGGGTTTCTGACTGAATAATGACCATTAAGTTGTGATACTACAAGTTGTGAGTCTAGATACACAAGTAATTCACAGATACCAAGGTTTACAAATTTTTCATGACATAATTATACATCACTAGTATTCCGTCATGTTATTTTATAATCCCTATGACACACCTTTATATAGGTTGACCAACTCACCAACAGGATCGTAGATTACCCAGGCTGCCAAAGACAGATTCCTAGTACTGCGGGAGGCACCATCCGCGAAACCAACAAACGGATTGATGGACATCTGCACAATCAGGAAAACCTGATTAGCAGAAAGATGTTTACATCGCAAACCACACCACACATGCACACAAATGAAATAACACACTTATGCACACACACCACACCAAAATGATCCAAGCTGAAATGGTTTTTTCTCGCCAGGGACAACACTTCAGTCACACAATGTATTCTTTCTTCATAACTGGCAGTTTCCATAAGCTCCATTCTCTTCATTTAATGCTTAACTGATAGGCCCAAGGCCAGGCTGGAGCCACCGGCCCCAAGTTTGTCATGTGCTTGATCGTATAGGAGGACAAGGTCCCCTTTGACAAAGGAACGTGGAGAAACTGATTGATCAAAGTGAGCTTTGACCCACTTCTTTTGTGCTTCAATGACTAAAGCAGCCAAACGGTGGGTTTCATCTAACCGTTCCAGATACAAAAGATGCTCTTCCTCGGCAGAAGTGTCGGGTAGAAGTTCCACAGCTAATTTCAAATAAGGAATCTCGCATTCAACCGGAAGAGTTGCTTCCAGACCATACACCAATTGAAATGGTGTGAATCCAGTTGCACTCTTTGCAGACGTCCGGTATGCCCATAGAGCTGAGAACAGTTGGAGGTGCCAATTGGATTTGTGAATATCAACTGTTTGTTGAAGCATAGTGACCATAATCTTGTTCACTTCTTCAACTTGGCCATTTTCCTGAGGGTAATATGGCGTTGAGCTATCGTGGCGTAAGCCCAATCTTGAAGTCAGCTCGGCCATCATATAATCTCGAAAATGAGTACCATGGTCGGTGACGATGGCCTGAGGGACCCCGAAACGTGCAATGATGTGGTTGAAGATGAATTGGGCAACTGTCTTACCGTCGGTAGCTAGTGTAGGCATCGCTTTGGCCCACTTGGTGAAGTAGTCGACAGCGACGATTATATACGCATGCCCCCCGGCCGAACGAGGGTTACACGTCATAAAATCTACGCCCCATTTCGCAAAAGGGCCGACGGTAATAACAGGATGCAAAGGGAGAGGCGGCGCGCACATCTTGCGTTGAAATACCTGGCACGCATGGCATTTACGGACTGCAATGATACAGTCTTTGAATATGGATGGCCAGAAGTAACCTGCTCACAGAATTTTCTGGGCAGTGGCATATCCGGACATATGTCCACCACAGGCGCCACTGTGGCAGTCATTTAGGACCCTTTCAGCGTCTTCCAAGGTTAGGCACCGACGGAGCACCGAATCTACCCCAATGCGGTATAAGGTATCTCCTACGATGCGGTAGGGTTGAGACTGATGTCGAATTCGACGTCAGGCATCTTTAGTCAACTCAGACCGAAATGTGGAGGTCTAAAGATACACAATTATGTCGCCATACCAAGGGTCGCGAGTACTGATAAGGAAAAGAGTTTCGTCCGGGATATGGTCCTCGGAGTGTGAAGGAGTGGAGTCCGTTGGGAGTGAGCATATAAGATCCGCGAAAACCAGCGATTTGGTTGAATTAGCAGTAGTAAACTCTAAGTCAAACTCCTATAGGATAACGATCCATTTGGAGTATTTTCCCCCCAATAATTGTCGAGAGAGAATATATGTCATGGGGTTGCAATCCGAAACCACTGTTATCGTACGCACCAGGATGTAGTGGCGAAAGCGCTGCACAACGTGTACTGTAGCTAACGCCAACTTCTCGACGTGAGCATAACGCATTTCTATATTGAGAAGGTTTCGTGATAGATAATAAACAACATGTTCATTACCATCATCATCATCCTGCACCAAAACCATAGCTGTGGTGCTAAACGCGGCAGCGAGATACAAAGTGAAATCACGGTGATAATCAGGAGGATGAAGCAAAGGAGCATTAACCAGTAATGTCTTGAGCTTCTCAAAGGATTGTTGAGAAATTTCGTCCCAATGGAAGGGAACGTTCTGCTTTAATAGGCGCGTGAATCCTTTGGCTACCTCCGCGTAGTTCGGGATAAAGCGTTGAAGGAAGTTTGCTTTTCCCTGCAGACTCTGTAACTGATATAACGAGGAGGGTGATGGGAGATTGATGATAGCCTCGACCTTTAAAGGGTCAAGGCGAATTTCGTCTTTGGAGACTATGAATCCCAAAGGACGACCAGAATATACACAAAAGACGCATTTATGAGGATTAAGCCTAATATTGTAGTGCCTACAACGAAGGAAAATTTGGCGGAGCTGTTCAGGGTGGTCCTCTCGCCTAGCTGAATGAGATGGCAAGTCGTCCAGATAAGGCTGAACGATATGGAAAATGTCATGGAAAGCGTAAGACATCGCACACTGAAAAGTGGCTCCAGCGTTCTTCAAGCCAAACGGGAGCTTTTTATACGCGAAAGTGCCCCATGGATAGATGAATGCAGTCTTGTGTTGATCCTCAGGTAAAATATTGATCTGATTATACCCCGAGAAGCCATCCATCAAGGAATAAATCTCACTTCCAGCACATTCGTCGATAATTTGGTCTATGAACAAAGTGGGATAGTTATCCTTTGGGCAGGCGCAATTGATGTCGCAGTAATCAACACAGACCCTAATAGTACCCTGCTTTTTATCGACAGGGACAATGTTGGAAACCCATTCTGTGAGGGGGATGGGATAAATAAAGCCCGCGTTCAGAAGTTTTTCAACTTCTTCCTTAATTGCAGCGGATTTGCGAGGATGCACTGGGCGTAAGCGTTGGCGCACGGGCTTCGCACCCGGGTAGGTTGGAATCTCATGCACTACGTTACTGGGATCAATCCCAGGCATTTCCTCGTAGGACCAGGCAAACACATCTCTGAATTCTTTAAAAATATTAGTATAGACTTGTATCTCATCAGGAGAACAATTCACTCCCACGTGTATGTTCTCAACGATCCCTGGCTTAACGGAGATGTTGATCTGGATGGTTTGAGTGATATTACTCAGGTTTCCTTCCGAAAGAACCTCATGCGTCAAAATAGGCGTTTGGAGAGGAGGAGTAGGAACCTGAGATGCATAACGCTCTAGACAATCTGACATTGCCCCCAGGGAGGGCATAAAGGAGGAACGATGATGTCCATCGCTCCAAGGCAGCTCCTCAAGAGACATTGTTTCAACAATGGCTTCATCGGAAGGAAAAGTCTCTTTGAGAGGATCAGGCGAATCGGCCTGACCAAGCCAGGGGGATTGAGAGTAGACATCTAGAGCCATGCTCAAAGGAGCATGCTGAGGAGGGGGAGGATCAGATGCAGCAACAATTTCATAGTAGCTAATCTCTACTGGAGTCAAGGGCATTGATTCTCCAAACTCAAACACCTACTCGGGAGTAGGGATGAGCCAGGGGTCATCAGACCTGGAAATCATGTTAACTTGAGCGGTGTGCGGTGGTGGGGCGGGAAAAATACCCATGAGGACGGGGTCCTTGAAGAGACCGGGTCCTACACTGTCAAGGGGATTTGGGATCTGATCCATGTATGGAACGTTGTTCTCGGAGGTGGAGGTGAAGAAGGACAATTGATCCACCGTAACGATTTTTCCCTTGTGAGGGAACTTAGGAAGTCGAAAAACGGTGGATGGCACGCATAGCATGGCATGAGTCCAGCTGCGGCCAAGAAGTATATTGTAGTTAAGCTTGGCGTCAACCACTTCTACTTCTACGTTGACTGTCTTCCCCTGTAAAGTGATCGCTAAACTCTCGAGAACACCCAGGGGTTTGGATTCCCGACCATCGAATGCCTCTAGGGCATTGGGAGATGATGAGAGGGCCGGAGAGCCGATGGCCTTCCAACAAGCGGACAACATAACACAGGTAGAGGCACCTTCATCCAAAACGGCCCTATGGATGTTATGACCGTTGATCCCGACTTGAATAACAAGAGCGATTTGATGTGGAAGTCGGGGGGTGAAATTCTCTAAGTCGAAGGTGAGAAGACTTGAATCGGCGGGATCAATGCCACCGATTGCAGACAACAAAGCCTTCCATTGCGAAGGACAACTTTGAAGAACTTCTAGTGCAGACATAGCAGAAGGCGCCTATGCCAAATCCTCAACAATACTGTAGTGTTGAGTGGCACGGGCATTCAAATTGTAAGAAGATCTTCGTAAAACACCTTTAGAAGGTGGCTTCACAATAGGTTCAGGGGTAGGCTTCTCAATTTCCAACGAACTGAAGACAGATGGGGGAGGTGGTCCATCCACAACTACCTTCCCAGGTGCCTGCCACAATTTTTTGTAATCCTTCGAACGTGTGGCAATAGAGATAGGTGCAGCACCATTCATCATAAAAACTTGGGACCCAAATGGTGCAGATGGCGAAGGCTGTTCAACCATCTGGGTCTGCTGAGACGGGAATGGTTCTTTAAGAATACCGGAGTCCCTTTAGAGCCTTTGAGAAGTTGACTAACTTCAGATCGTCGTGGACAATCCTTGGTATAATGGTCTCCTTCACAAATGAGGCAGGGGTACTTCGGTTTACGTTGAGAACCATCCTCAGTACGAGGTTTGGATTCTGGCTTTGGGGCGTCGGATTTGGATTTACCTTTGCCCTTCCTTTTCCCTTTGGAGGCTTTCTCCGTAGGATTGGCCTGAACGGCGTTAACCTCTGCAGTTTTGCCAGAATCGGTAGGGGCGGGAGGAGCAGAATTATTGGATGAGTTGGACTTCTGCTTCCCATTCGAGGATTTCTTCGAATTCTGAGATACGGAGCCAATAACACCATCCACTGCTGGGGTAGGTGGGGCTTTAGAGGTTCCAGACCATGGAGCATCAGGCAAGATATCATACAGCGTGCTGGATTGTGAGTATACCAGATCCAGATATTGAGCACGTGCGATGGCTTGTTCTTCAGTCACACACGCTCCCATAGCAATATCTTGGGCGATTTTGTTAACAAAGGAGGTGGTGAACCAATGAGTTAGTATCTGATCAGGTATATGAAACTTGATCAGCCTACGACGACGTCGCCACTCATGAATGTGATCAGAAATGTGGGTGGCTTTGTCCTGCTTCAAAGAAGTCAGGAGGTGCGTCCCGGCTTCGTAACGAACCGGTAACTGAAAATGAGTCAAAAAAACCATGGCTAAGGAATTGAAATCTTGAAAGATGCCACGGGGCAATTCAATATACCACTTCGCTGCAGCGCCAGTCAAAGTGCGTTGGAAGAGGCGAAGACGAACTGAATCATCCACCCAAGAATTGGATGAACACCAAAGATGGTAGGTCATCACATGAGCTTGGGGGTCCTTCCCAGCTTTACCCTCAAACTTGGGGCAATCGCCGGGCACCTTGGTAGGAACCGGAGGCCAATAAGGATTATGCAGTATTGGATCATTCGTTAATTTTGAAACATCCGGTAACTCCAAGGTAGCCAGGAATGGAAATGGCGGATTAGACGGCATACCTGGCCCTGGGTAAGGACCAATACCTGTACTCCACGCCGGTTGGGAATATCCTTGCCCCCATGGGTTCTGTCCAGCAGGATTCTGACTGTAGGGGGTGTAGGTGTTATAACCAGCTTGATTCGGCTGCTGGTAACCAGCGTACGAGGGTTGATAACCAGAGTATGGACCCTGATTAGGAGTCGGCCCCGTGTAAGCAACATTTGGATTCGGCTGCTGAGTATAGGTATAACCGGGTTGTTGAGGACGATAGTTAGACCCTTGGGGCTGGTTATAATTCGGTCGATATTGACCATGAGAATAGTAGCCGCCCTGAGGTTGAGTGGGCTGCTGGTAGGTGGGACCCTGCTGAGCTTGGTAATTAGGGTGCAGCGGTTGATTTGGCTGCGACATCGAATAAGTCGGCTGTTGTGCAGGGTTAATAGGATGGACATGCTGGCCTGGTTGAGCAGGCTGACCTGGGTGAGGGGGCTGCCCTGGATTAACAGGTTGACCCGGATGAACAAGTTGAGCCGGTTGCGTAGGTTGACCTGGCTGTTGAGAAGCACTAGGTTGTACCGGATGAACCGGTTGGCCTGGAGGTGAAACACCGGGTTGTGCCAGATAGACCGGTTGGCCTGGTGGAGGAATGGAGCCAGTGGTGGCTGGTAACCGGGTTGACCTACAGCAGGACCATAAGATGGTCCTGGCTGGTGTGCAACGTTTGGATTAACATGATACTGAGGTTGCATGGGTTGAGAAGGCTGGATTTCCCCCCCAGGACCATATACCGGCCCTGGTTGGTACCCCGGCTGAGGCTGCACAGGTTGACCGGAAGGGTTGTAATACTGTCCTTGCGGACCGTACGATGGCCCTTTCTGGCCCGCAGGATAGCCTTGCACGGGCTGCCCCTGTGGGTCATAAAGATAGCCAGGTTGGCCCGAAGGTTGACCTTGGAAATGTTGCCCTTGCGGGTTATAAGCCTGGTTATAAGGTAAACCTTGAGCATGGGGGTGAGCCTCAGGAGCGGGTAGACGTAAAATGTCCCTGTGCTCATCATACTGACCTGGAAAAGCATACACGGGTGTACCATCCTATGCATAGTGCGAAAAATAAGAGCGGTTGGGATCTTGGGAGGATGGTCCAACCTCGGGGTTCGGTTGTTGTAGGGACAACCGGTACTCTTCCGGAGAGATGTTCTCCGGCATAGCAATCGCTATATAAATGTCTTCAGGAGGCGGCATAGCCCTCACTGAGGGTGCCGTGACAGCGGGTGCAGACGCGGCCACACAGACAGTGGGCCGAGCGGGTACAAAAGTGACGGGTGTCTGAGGAGACATCCGCAATGAAGGAGCAACCGACCTCGTAGAAGGAGCTGACACCCCCATAGAGGCTGCAGCGGCAATAATCTGACCCAAAGATCTATAACTTGCTAGCAATGAGAGACCAGATGATGACATAATAACTGGTTCAGGGCTGTCTCCTGGAAATAATCTCCGAGGAAAGAGCTGATAGTATTCACCAGACGTTGGGATTTCCTCACTGGAATCACTCATGTTTGAGCCTGCCGCTAGATCTCGTAATAGACGGCGAGGACTAGGAGGAAAAACATCAGCTACAAAAGGCGAACCTGATGTAAGAGAAAGGAACTCAGCCCCTACTCTCAATTCAGACCAAGGGTCAGAAAAGGGCCAATTGAACTCAAATGGTCCCCCAAAGGGTTGCTCAGAAACAATGGGTTGCTGAAGTTCAACAGAGGATTGAGAAACCTCTGATGAATCGTCCGTATATGGACTACCAGTAGACGAAACCCAGGGTTCTGCCACTGTGGTAGTAACGACAAGAGAAAAATATCAAACACACACACGGGCTGAAAAAGAGTCAAGACACACAATCAAACGGCCAACAAGCAGAATCGACCAGGGCGTGTGATCGCGGGTGATTAATTTTTACCACATTGAAAAATAAGAAACTTCACCGTTTCATGTTTTAAGAGTCGAGAAACGGTTGAAAAGGTGACTCTATCTCTTTCAGATTTGACACAAGCGTGAAAGGACAAGCGCTTGGTGATCCTTTCAAATTTAGGGAGTCAGATAGGATCAAAATGACTACTCGGGAATACTAGGCAAAGGGTGTACCAAATAACCGTGAACTGCAATATACACCTTGGTTTCAAAATGAAATAGAAATCAACCAAGGACTTTCCGTACGTGCAGGCAATCTCCCCGAATGCTGTGTCTGGTGTATCATGAGTATAGGGCGGCAGACTCGGCTTCCTATGGATAAAGGATTGAAACCTAGTGGGGCCTCCCTTTATATACGCGATGGTACGGGGAATTCTACTTGTTTCTCCTGTGCCCTCATAAATATTTACTGTGACTGAATGATCATATCATTATCTGCTTTGCAACTCATGATTTATACCTTTAAACTTCTCAAGGTATCTTCTATGTCAGGAGAGTAATCATATATTTATTACTCATATTATCTATAAGGACAGTCTCGTGAATTGTAATCGACCATTCTGTTGGTCATATTTTATCCTCTTCTTCTTCATCCAAACATACCATGTCAGATAACCAAATATAAACATAATCAACATACCTTAGTGAAGTTCATGGGAGTCTATCTCATATACAAAATCAATCCATATTAACATGATACATATATATACACAATCATATCAATATATAGAAATTATGTGTGATAACACTAACTACATAAAATTACCTCATGCACGACAACCATAACCATGAAACTTCATGCATAATGACATGGATCTAGCGCATCCAATTCAAGTATTTGAACCATTCTCTGATACCAATATGTAACAATTCCATCACATGTTTACCCGCTTTTACAAGCCTTCCAGGTAAATGCGAAACATAGTGCCACTATGACATGAACTGACCTCCTAACTCCAGTTAATGAAGTGTGTCCTACAACTGAGACTTTCTGACCATAACCTGACATCCTACAGGGATTAAATATCACCTAGGAGCTAAAGAAACACCCCAGGTGGTCAATACCTAAGCTGTAAATTTTCTTCAGTGAACTAGACTCCCAACCGCACCCTTGACACACATGTGGTTGAAGGCCTCCAACTGCACTCACAATCCTTTCTCCATGTGGTTGTGACCTAAAATTGCTCATTTTAGTGCGTGCGGTATTGAGATCTGAGCCACAATTCTAGACCAGCCTCCATACCTCTGCCCATAACTTCCTAAGACTTCTCAGAATGATAAATGATACAATGAAAATTCTATTCATACACAACTTGAACAATAACTTGAACTAACCAGGCCTAACCATGACAATCATTTTTTCAAACACATGGTAAACATGAAAGCTATGAGTCATGAATGCATATATGATCATAGGAGTCTGAAACTTATCTGAGGATCACCAAGAAGGTATAATTCCCTCTCATGATTGCTACAATAACACTTGTTAGCCCATGCATCATTAGCCATCAAATACTTATCAAATCCCGAACAAATCCTTAGTTAGAGCACATTACAAATCCATGCTTATAATCAACATATAACTATATTATTAACCATGACAAAATAACCATCAAATCACCATAATAACAAGTACAAGTGATCATAGAGTGCAATAGGAAAAAATTTCTTATTAACTTATGCACATGCCTACCAAGCTAGGGACTTCCACGTACTACCCAACCATAGATTGGGCTGAACCAAATATTTCTTTCAACAAATCACCCCCATGCCATATTCAAATCATGAATGTGGGATCAAAAGACATAAAAAACTATGGATTTCTGGAGATTAAACCACCTCCACCCTTAGGATAGTATGATCTCACCAAAACTGGTTAATAGATCACAAATCTCAAAATAAGCTTGGATGCCTCAAAGTTTCTTCATCATTACCTTAAGGAATTTTCCTATCTCCACCCACATGTCGAGGTCTTCCTGGAGATTAAACCACCTCCACACCCAACCCTTGGGAATTTTCCTCAGATGATGGTTATAGGACATTTTGTCACAACTGGTCAATAGGCCTCATAACAGGATCAATCAACATCCTTTTCCCCCTTGTCATCATCATTGCACAAATATCTAAGAATGCCTCTTTCATTCCCCAGAGTTTCTGATTGAAATTGCATCATCTGAGCCAGTTTTAGGACCAATTCTTCTTAGCCTCTTGGTGTAATGTGTTCACCTACAATTTTCTCCATTGTATCCCGCATTGATCACCTACAAGTTACTCCCCTTTGCACCCGCGTTGGTTCTAGAAATTCAGGAAAAAGAGAGAGAATCCCGAAGCCTCCATTTCTAGAAGCTTATAGGATCTATTGTAAACATTTACCTCAGATAAAAGTATTGAATCCTATCCTATCCTACCTTTTATTTTCCATCCCTTATCCTTAGATCTCATCCTCCCATCAAGAGTGGATCTCATTCTCTAGATTGGTAAAAGGATAAGAACTCCCAACTTACCTCTCTCCTCTATATATTTACAACCTTCCATATGCAAGAGGTTGGATTTTGGAGAGTGATAATACCCCTATGTTGTTGCAATGAGATACATCATTTCATGCATTTAGGGTGCTTGGAGGTGGAATTTTTGACAAGGAAAGGAAAAATCAAATTGGAGAAGCTCTTCTACAAGATAAACACCTATTTTTGGTTTTAACTCACTCCATTTCTATTAATGCAAAGAGTTCTCTATTTTCCTATATATGATGTTTTTATTTCATTTATTTCAATACCATGTTGATCTATTGAATAGATTCATTAGATGATGCTGCATAGGTCCCGTAGTTTCTTGGCTTGTGTTTTATGATTGTGCAAATTCTAATTTTGGCAATCAGAGCTAGGATTTGAGAATTCAAGCTAAATAATGAGCGAAGCATTGGATGAATTCCAGGTAGGCTTCACCCTGTCATCTATTTAATTTAAGGAAAACATTGGGTTCCTTGTCTCTCTAATGTTCTAGGTTAGACCACCAGACCTAGGGGAGATACTTTTGTTCGCAGTCGTAAATCTCACATAACAAATTGGTGACTCCACTAGGGAACAATGTATTCCCTTGGTGGTTTATTTGTACATTGTGTTTGTTTACCTCTTTGATAGACCTTTTCTACCTTAACGAGACAATCACAAACCTAAGAAGTGATTTAATTGAGTCTCATTTGCAATTTTGTGCCAGAATACTCTATCCCTGGACCAACGCACCCCTTGTACCTCTGATAGAGAGTTTCACCCCATCTGGGCCCTCTATGTACCCGCATTGCAAAGCACTGGTTCCTATTTTTCACAACATTGGCCCCTATTATGCACACATTTTTCTCTTGTTTTTTATTGCCTCTTTGATCAACCAACTTCCAACTAAACTTCCCTGAGTCTTGAGTGTCTTGTGGTCTCTCTAAATCCTCCATTCAATTTGAATTTGTGTTTTATTTCCTTAGGTAAAGGATTGGTTTCGATTTTTTTTTATTTTATCATTAGGTCGCTTGCAAACTGATTTCGTTTTGTCATTGATTGCTTTGATGAATTTTCGTTCTAGTCCTCATTTTGAAAAGTGCATTTGAATATGTGATTAAAATTTTGCATCTTTGTTTTCCTCATTTCAAAAATTAATTGTGTTGAAAAGATTTTTTTTTTGCATTGGCATTTAGGGTTTTATATGTGCATTGATATAGGACCAGTTACATTGAAAGGGAAATTACATCTTGTATCTTGTTTGCTGCATGTTGTATGTTGCATATTGATTGTTTCTTCCCTTCCTTGGCTAGATTTTCATTGAAAGAGAAATATTTCCATTTTCTCATGCTAGATTTGCTTTATAGGATAGTTAGGTGACATTCATGATGAGCCCAAAACTGAAACTTAATAAAAAATCAACCTAAAATTTAGTGAATCAACCTAAGGAGAATTTGTAACATTAACGCAAACATTTAGAGGTCTAGGCTAGAGATGTGTTTTTCCGTCATTAAACGTAGGATTCGTCGTTGTTTTCCAGCATTGCATCCCGGGAGTGAAATCCCATTCCACGTATGTCAGTGTATAGGATCATTCTCCACGTACCTTTGGGTATATTGGACAACACTCCACACACATAAAGTATATGGGAACACTCTTATCAAAAGGTTAAGAATTAGACAACACTATTATAGACTCCACTCCCACGTAACGTCGAGTATAATTTTGGAGTTCACTATAGGTTTCTATCCCTCCATAGGTAACTGAATCTGCTTCCTTGTATATTGAGATACACTGAACACAACATTCGGGGAGATTGGATGTCGTATGTTAAGTAATTCATTCGCTAAGGTGTACATTGCAATTCACCATTGCTTGGTAATCCTTTATTCCTAGATTACCTTCTTTTTTATTTGTTCTTTTTTTGTGTTAATAAAATTTACTATCCAATGTGGAGCAACAAGATCCCCCACTATGTCGTTCACATAGAATGAAAAATAAGCCTCCTCTTCCACCAGAGGCTACTCCTAGATTTATTTAGAAGCATAAGAAGATGAAAACTACCAAATAGGGAAATTTTGGAACTACTTATAGTCCTCCTCCTAAATCTGATCAACAAGAATCATCTCTCCCTTTGAGTACCGATCCTAAGATTACATCTACTTTTTTAGGTGACACTGCCACAATCTAAACTGAAGTCCGTAAACCTTATTGCATGAGGTTGTTGAGCTCGAATTTCTCAAGTCAAAAACTTTGTTACTTGAGGTCATCAAATTTGAGGAGCCTCATCCATCATCATTTGCTACTTCAGGTCTTCCCTCTTCTCTTCCTTTGTCTCAGACAAAACCAACACCCATATATCTCTGTCCCGAAAGTGAACCAATTCCATTTTGACTTGTGAGTATAGAGGAGATACCACAAGAAGAGCCTCATCCTTATACTCCTACTTGTCTGGAAGGAATTTTCCTTTATCCAAATCAACCTCTTCTTCCTCCTCCATGTTATGAAACCAGCTCCAAAAATAGAATAAAAGAGAGATCAACACCTTATAAATAAGCCACTTCAAGGGGGAAACCTCCTTTACATTACATAAATGAAAAATTCTTGGATGATTCAAATGATAACACCTCATTTCTATATATAGGAGTCCATGGGGTCACAATATAATCCTAGCGGAGCTAACACTAATAATGTAAGGGCACAATAATAAAAATATGGGGGTTACAGGGGTACAACAATAACAATAAGGGGGCTACACTAACAACAATAAGGGAATAAACTAGTAATATAGGGGCCTAACATGCCCCTCTCCTTAAAAAAAGTGTTGTCCTCAATGCTTGTGTAGCTATGGATGATTCTGTATAAAATTCTCATCCTTCCATGTAGAATCTTTAGTGGGTAAGTTTTTCCACTTGATGAGATAAATTCATCAATTTCTTAGTTGTTGAGTTCTTATTTCTGTGACTGCTTCAGGTTCCAATATGATTTTTCCTTCCTCATCAAGTTCTGGAAATATTGTTTGAACTGTAATTTTTTCACCTATAACCTTCTTTAAGCACGAAACATGGAAAACTGGATGCACTCGAGAAGAAGAAGGAAGCTCTAATTTGTATGCCATAGTACCAATATTTTGCAACACCTTGTAAGGAACATATTACTTTGGCGATAATTTATTATCCTTCTTAGCTTGCTTGAGGGGAATTTATTTATATGGTTTTATCTATAAAAATACCGAGTATCCTACATCAAAACTTCTCTCGCTGCAATGTTGATCTGCTTGTTGTTTCATTCGATTTTCTGCCAAATTTGGGTTATCCTTTAAGAGTTGGAGAACTTGTTGTTGATGCTCGAAGTGATCTTCCACTCCTTGAACCTTAGAATTTTCTCTTAAATATGATGTGATGGAAAGTGGATGGTATCCATAAAGTGCCATAAATGAGGTCATTTTTGCTGCAGTATGGAAGGAAGTGTTATACTACCATTCAGCCAAAGGTAACCACTTGAACCATTGTGTTTGTTTATTAGATACAAAACAACGAAGATATCCTTCCAAACATTTTTTCACTATCTCAGTTTGCCCATCAGATTGAGGATGATAAGATGAGCTATGAGCTAGTTGAGTACCCAAACAAGAAAATAATTATGTCCAAAAGTTTCTAGTAAAAATGGGATCTCCGTCGCTTACAATAATCTTTGGGTTTCCATGTAGCTTTTGAATTGTTTCCATAAATGTAGTAGTAACTGTAATTACTTTAAAAGGATGAGATAATGCACAAAAGTGTGCTTACTTGGTAAGTCTATCAACTACAACCATGATGACACTCTTTCCTTCGGACTTAGGTAAACCTGTGATAAAATCCATTGAAGTATATCCCCAACGTTGACTTGGAATGGATAAAGGCTGTAGAAGACCTGGGGCCTTAATTGTCTCAACTTTATTTTTCTAGCAAACCAAATATTCCGCCACAAACTTTCGAATATCAGATTTAAGGCCATCCCAAAAAATTCATTCTTCACCCTGTGGTAAGTTTTTAAAAATCATGAGTGTCCTCCTAAGGGAGAAGTGTGCAATTCCAAAAGAAACTTTTGTTTTAGTTGGGAATTCTTACAAAGATATAAGCGATCTTTGTACCATAAGGAATCATTTTTCCAACTAAATGTATCAGATGTACTAGGATATTTCTGCAAATTTTAAACAAGTGTCCACAATGCTTCGTCCTTATTCCATTCATCCCTTGCTTCGGTTATCCAATCTGGTTGGATAATAGAAATGGCGCAAAGAAATGCTTCCACCTCTTCATCCTTTCTTGAGAGTGCATCCACAACAACATTTAGCTTCCCTTTTTTGTAGATGATTTCAAAGTGATAACCCAACATATTTGTGACGCATTTTTGCTGCTCTTCTCAAGATAGTCTTTGTGAAAAAAATATTTAAGACTATCATGATCAGTTTTTACCTTGAAATGTCTTCCCATTAGGTAAGGTCGCCATTTCTTTAGTGCATGTAATATTGCAAACATTTCCTTCTCATAAATAGATTTCTGTAAATACTTTACTTTGATTGGACGACTTTCAAAAGCAATGGGTCTTCCTTCTTGCATTAAAACAACACCAATTCCATTTCTTGAGCCATCACATTCCACAATAAAGGTTATTGTGAAATCTGGTGTAGCTAAGACCGATGCTAGGCACATTGCCTCTTTAATATGGTCAAAGGCCTTAGTTGCTTCAGGAGTCCATGAAAATGCATCTTTCTTCAATAATGTTGTTAGAGGTACTACTATTCTCCCACAATTATTAA
Source organism: Pinus albicaulis (assembly GCA_034641835.2). Taxonomy (NCBI): domain Eukaryota; kingdom Viridiplantae; phylum Streptophyta; class Pinopsida; order Pinales; family Pinaceae; genus Pinus; species Pinus albicaulis. The sequence goes on from CM076582.1 coordinate 1,182,440,182, forward strand.
CAAACTTGCAATAATATCCTGTTAACCTGAGAAATCCTTGCAACTGCTTTATTGTTGTGGGGACTTTCCATTCCTTAATGGATTTAACTTTGTTAGGGTCTACGTTAACACCCTCGTTAGATACAATATGACCCATATATTCCACCTATTGTACTCCAAAGTAACATTTGAGGTTTTTGCATATAATTGTTTCTCCTCCAATAGTTTGAGCACCCTGTCAATATGATGAATATGATCCTTCCAAGACCCACTGTAGATTAGTATATGATGAAAAAAATACTAACACAAATTTTCTAAGGAAGGGTTTAAAAATGAAAATCATCAACCCTTGAAATGTATAAGGTGCATTGGTAAGGCCAAAAGGCAAGAACAAAAATTCATAATGACCCTCATGAGTTCAAAATGTTGTTTTCAGAATATCTTCTGTCTTCATTCTAAATTGATGATATCCTAAACGAATATCCAACTTGGTAAATAAATTGCTCCATGTAATTCATCAATCACAGGAATGGGAAATTTTCTTTAATAGTTAGCTTATTGAGCTCCCTATAATCTGGATACATGTGCCATGATCCATCCTTCTTGTGCACCAATACTATTGGAGCAGAGAAAGAACTTTGACTCAATTTAATTATACCAACCTCTAACATTTCTGCAATCATACGTTCAATTTCCCTCTTTTGGACATAAGGATATCTGTAAGGCCTGATGTTTGGAGGAACAATTGCTGGAATCAAATGAATAGCATGATCATGATCATGAATAGGTGGGAGTCCTTTGGGAGTTTCAAATGCCTTGGAATGATTGTCCAAGACATTTTGGAGATCTGGAGAAATAAATTATTTTGATGTTGGAACTTCTAGTGAGCATAATTGTGCAATTACGTTGTTCTTTCTTCAGAATGTTTTTCATGAAATTAGAGATTATTATCTTTCCAGGCTTCCCTGTGATAGCCCGTAATTCAAATTCCTTTCCTTCTGAAAAAAATTTCAAGAAAAGTTCTTGAAAATTAAAATCAACTGTCCCCAAATATTGTAACCATTGCACTCCTAGTACAACATCAGCACCTCCCATTGGAATGGAAAGCATTGGACTATTCAATACATATTCCCCCATGGTTAGCTTGATATTATGGCATTTTCTAGAGCAATTTATAGTTCCTCCGTTTTCAACCATCACTTGACATTATGGTGCTGGGTATAGGAAGCAATTCAATTCCTTGGCTACCTTACAATGAATAAAATTATGGGTACTACCCGAGTCAATCAACACTATTACCTTTTTCTTCTTGATATGTCCTTCTATCTTTAGAGTTTGAGGAGTGGTAATTCCTGCCAATGCATTACAAGATATGGTCGAACTCATTTCTTCTTTCTCTAGGGTTGGTTCCTAGTGTATATCCTCTTCTTTTGAAGTTTATTTTTCATTTTCTTCCTCCTCTTTATAATCTATGTAAAATAATTTCTTCTCAGGACACTTATGAAATTTAGTGTATTTTCTATCACAACTGTAGCAAAGCCCTTTTGCTCCTTTTCCTTCCAATTGTTGTGGTGTCAACCTTGTAGGTTGTGGAAGTCTAAGGGTATAAACACTTACATCTTTATAGATGTGAGTGGTAGGCTTCCTTGTCGCCATAATTTTACATTCAATTTTTCTTTCCAACCTGAATGTATTCTCCAATGAATTAGGTTCCGAAAGGTGAACCTCATGTTAGATGTTATCCTTTAAATTTCCTATGAAGACATCAATACTGTGTTCCTCTAGAATATCAATTACCCTTATATTCAAATTTTGGAAGTCCTCAATGTGCTCCACCACTGAACCCTTTTGTTTGAGATTTATCAATTGGCTAAATAAGGCGTTTCTCTTTTTATCCTCATAATATGCCATCTTTTCCTTCGCAAAAATTGACCAAGTGACAATTTTTTTACGGGATCAAAGCCATCGATACCATACAAATGTATTTTTCTCTAAATGTAAAGTTGCAATGCGTACCTTTTGTGTTTTTTGCACATTATTGAGATCAAAATATTTTTCCATCTGTAGTATCCATGTTATGGGATCCTTGCCATCAAACTTCCTCATATCGATCTTTTTAGTATGGTGGGTCTTCAATCCAACATTAGAGTTTATGAAATCACGATTAACATTTATTTTGTTCTCATCATGATTTTCCTCTACTATATGTTCACCATTAGGAATCATTTCTTGTATCAACTTTTCAAACCTTCCATGTCTTCTTTTATATCATTCTTCATGTCTTCCATTTTTTCTTCCATGTCTTCCATGCCATTCTTCAAAACATCCATCATGACTTTCTTCAAACCATCCATATTAGCTTCCAAGCCCTTCTTCAAACCATCCATCTTAGCTTCCATTCCTTTCTTCAAAACTTCCATTTCATTTTTTGTTGCTCTTTGTGAGAGCGAAATTTGGTGCACTTGCTCTTGTAATTTTGATATATCACGTTGCACTTCTTCCTCTTCATGAGTCATAGTAGAGTATTATGAGGGCTTAATGAGTGTTGAATTCTTTTTAGGGGGAATTTAAGAACCCAATAATGATATCTATGTTTCAATATGCCCTTGGAATCACTTCAAACTATTTTTTCAAACAATACTTATGCAATTTGAGGAAAAACACACCTTTTTCCTTCTTTTGAGGAGCTTGATATTGAAACTGAATTATCTCTGTGGTTTGGGATCTTCAATATCTGAAATTTGGTCCTGTAGTAGCCCTCTGAATCTTATTTCGAGTGCCACATGTTTGACATGATTTGGATGATTCAAGAGAGAGTTATTCCCAATCTCCCACAATGACCTAATTATGGAATGGTTTAGTAGAACTAACTTGTACGTGTTAGAAAATTATATATTATAGAGCATTGCAACACATAAAATATGCGGAAAACACAAGCACACAAAACACATAAAACCAGAGAGACACAGATATACGTGGTTCACCCAGTTTGGGCTACGTCCACCCCGAACAACCAATCCTTCCTTTCTATTATCTAGCAAAATGAAGAGACAAAACCTATAGCAGATCCACTGTAATATCCTCTATTCTCTCTCACAGTCTCCCTCTCTATTTCTCACTCTGAGAATACACATATAATACACAACCTCAATACAATACCCTCATACAATCGAGGGGTTGCCTTCTAGGGCAAAAAACCCTAAACTAAACATAACTTCTACCTTCAGATCATCTGCCTAATGAACGGCCCAGATTGACTAGAAATTACTATACTTTTACAAGGCAATTTTACATCTGTTTTTAGCTTCGGGGGTGCCCCCCCTTGGACCCCCCAGGCAACATACAATTACGGGCGGTGTTGCCACCCCATTAAGGTATAGGGGTCCAATGCTGTGAGACAAAGTAAACAAGATAATCAGGCTCCACACCCAACAATACGACATGCCACGTGTCATTTTTTCTCCTTCGGCTTTGAAATTAATACAAAGGAAAAAAAAATTTGTGTACTTTCGACTAGTTTTTACAGAATTCCAATCCGATACTCAGAGAGAGAGTTATGACTATTTTCCCAAGGTCACCTCTTTTAGATGAAATTCGGGAGCTTGAAAAAAACCCTAACTTCCACAAATCATATATCCGAAAATTTTGCGAACCAAGATCTGAAATTTTTACACAAAGTTCCTCAGGATTTCAAATTTTCGTGGTAAAAAATTTAGCTTCTGAACCTGCGTAGAAAAAACGTTATAGCGAAAATGCCACGATGACGTGTTTGGAGCAGCGAAACCCTAGAATCTAAAGCTCTAATACCAAATGTTATGAAACTAGCTCCAAAAATAGAAGAAAAGATAGATCATTGCCTTAGAAAGAAGCCACTTCAAGGGGGAAACCTCCTTTACATTACATAAATGAACAATTCTTGGATGATTCAAATGAAAAAACCTCCTTTCTATATATAAGAGTCCATGGGGTCAAAATATAATCCTAGCCGACCTAACACTAATAATTTAAGGGCACAATTAATAACAATATGGGGGTTACAGGGGTACAACAATAACAATAAATGGGATACACTAACAACAATAAGGGACTACACTAGTAATATAGAGACCTAACACTCCAACTCTTGAACAAACTCCTTTACCTGATTCTTTTGACTCACACATGAATCTCACGTGACAATCTACATCTGGATTATTAACCATGGATGGATCCAATATGGCTTCGCAACTAGTGTCCACCACTATGGTTAGTCACCAAATGTCGCTTCTTCATCCATGTTTGCGACATCACCAGAGACACATTTTTATTGTGGCCCATCTATCCCACGTGGTTACCAGTCTTTATCTGGTACCTTCTCTGGTGTAACCTCCATTTTATGGAGTTCCCTTATGTCATCCACATCTGGAATTCCATCTGGAACTTCTCTCATGAGCTCCACTCAAACTTCTCCTTCTCCTCCTCCTACACCTACAATTTAACAACAGGCTATCCCTTATGTTAGTGGGAAAGGCTATCTTCAACAACCTAACTATCCTTATGTTGGGTACCCTCATCATGGATATAAATTTCCTCCATCATCCCCTCCCCATGTAGAAGGGGGGGAACATGTTGTTGGTATACCTCAGATTGGTAATCAACCTTATTATAGTCCTCTTTATCTTGGGATGGTTTCCAGTTTTTTGAAACCTACTTTTCCCATTCTGCCAGGTTCGATTTGGATCCATCATTAGTTTCTCAACTTGTGCCATCTTTGACTCAAGTTCCTATTTCTCAACCTATACCTCAACAAGCTCAAATACTTATAAGTCACCTTGTATAGACTGTGGTTGTCTCTTAACCTGTTTCTTCAGTATCTAGTACCTCTCAGGTCCCACTTACAGAACCTTTACAAGTTCCCTTATAATCTCAAACGCTTGCACAAAGTATCCCTCAAATTGTAATAGGACAGACTGTTTATAGTATGGAACAACCTCAATCAATCACACCTTATCATCGGACAATGAAAACTCCCACCAGGAAATTGTATAGTCCGTATCAGTGTATTCCTTAGGTTCCTTTCCAAGGCCAAAAAATCCAAACTCAACCATTCCAACAAATTTATAGTCATCCTACGGTTGGAAAACAAGATCACTTGTATATTGGTTATCAGAATCCTCTTTGTGTTGGTACCCAGGTTCCTTTTTATCAGAACCCTACTTATCCAGGAATCCAAGTGCACGTTGCTCAAGCTATTCATTCATATTCGAGCCATCCTCCTCTAGAATTTAACCGAAAATTTCCTTTTTTGGCTACTCTCGAATTGCCATAATTAACTCAGTTCACTAATAACCCCATTTCTCATTTTCCTTGGTGGCTGATAACTCCTACTAATTTTCCTTATGATATCCCAAAATTCAATTGGAATCTAGGAGAAGACCCATCGACACACGCTCTGATGTATCATTATGGTTTTCTTCGAGCTCCCTTAACTATGGTTCCATTTGACTTCGTCTTTTCCAACAAGCGCTTACATGTACGGTAACTAAATGGTATATTGAGTTACCTAGAGCTTCGTTTCATGATTTAAACTCTTTATGCACCACCTTCCTCACACATTTATAGTTTCCCATTAGATATAAAATTGGTATGAAACTATTGACCAAATTTAAACAATCAGATTCCACTCACATCCGAGATCACATTCATGAGTGGAGGTGGCGCCACAAGTTGGTAAAAACTTATGTTCTCGATCAATTGTTAGCGGAATGGTTCACTAAATCTCTATTGTCGCCTATAAAAAATTATGTGGCTAAAGGTGGAGTCATGACTAAAGAGAAAGTTATTGCTCGTGCACAATATTCAGACCTTGTTTATACCCAATCAGGCACGCTCTATGATAAGATACCAAACATTCCGAGACCTTTGAATATTATTCATCCTCCACTTGTAAAGAATATCATGATGTTGATGGCATGATTGGTTCAGCTAGATTGCATTCGGCGATTAACCCATCTGTGTCGCTCTTAACGCATCTTCTCAAAAACCTCAATCCCATCCTCCTATGGCTTCTATTTCCGAGATAAATGTCATTTCATTTGATAAAGGAAAGTCTCAACAACAACCTGGAAGCAAGAAGAAAGGAAAAGGTAAGAATAATAAAGACCCCTTACCGTAGGATAAACAAACAAATCAATACTCCAATGAGAAATGAAAGCCTCGATACCCATGATTTATTTGCAATGAGGATCAATTTACATGTGATTTTCTGTGCCATTCTGAAGTGAGTCAGTTTCTTAAATCTTCCATTTCTCTCGTTGTGTCAACAAGCCCCTTTCCTAATCAGGAGACTCACATGGTTTCCTGGGAGCCTTCTTCCTCTAACACGGTTTTGATTCTTTCCTCCTCAAAGCTGAAATCCGATGTTATGGTGGCCACTCATAACAAGGACTATGGTAATGCGAATCCACTAAATTGGTAGGCTGAATGGTTAGGCTACTGATCAACCTGCCAGTTCGACATCACCTTCATCAGATCCTACTCCACCTCCGATTCTTGCGGAATTGACTATCAAACCTCTGAAGGGCGTTATTCATAAGTCTGCTTTCAACCCTCGTTCAAGAGCTGCACAAAAATATAACGTAGTTGAAGACTTGGCTTAGTATCCATCATCTATGTCAACTCTTGAGGTGTTGTAAAACTTCCCCACCCAAAATAAGGCCTTGATTTCAACTATTAGATGTGTGGATCCATCATATTCCATCCTAGTGGTTTTCTCTCATGAAAACTATACCCCTTGACTTTCAACTCAATTATATTTTATAATCCAGGTCGTCGTTCATGGTAAGAACATCCATTGCTCTATTATGGACAAGGGAGCCTCGACCTTCATTATGTCCATGTCTTTCTGGAAGGTGATTGGTTCACATCAACTGAGTCAGTCACCCACCACATTGAAAGCCTTTTATGGAAGAACGTACAAACCTTGTGGGATTTTGAATTCCCTTCAAGTAGAATTAGGGGGGGAAATTGTCTCCATAGAAGTTGAATTTATTGAAGGACCTCTTGATTATAATCTTCTACTAGGACGTATGCGGTTTTATGCCATGGCTACCATCATTTCGATTTACTTCCATATGATCAAATTTCCTCATAAAGGCGGGATTGCAGCCATAGACCAACTCACCTTTTTTGCCTTTGATTATCACATTACTGGAAGTGTCCCTCTTATAGGGGAAACTATACATTACTATCAAAATGTTAGAATTGGATTGTTGAAGGATTATTTTCTTATGGGAACCTTTTCACTCCCTCCTCCTCTCCTTCCCGAAAACTCATCTTCGGTTTCTTATATCAACGTGATATCATCCTCTACTATCCTGGATGATCCATGGATTATACCTGATGAAACTGACATCCAAATTTTTGGTGATTAAATGATGCTTAGCCCCATTGAACTATATTAAGAAGCTATCTATTCGGCTTGTGTGGCTTATTCATTCTCTTCGATTAATTGGGTAGATCTATCATTGGATTATGGCGCATCTTTTGATCCTTTTATGACGTATTCCCTACTAATGAGAGTATCATGGATATCATGATGCCGGATGATGAGTCGTGGGAAGAACATCACCATTGTTCCTCCTTACCAGATTTCATTGAGGATAATATCAATGATGTATACTTACCTAATTTTTTCAAGCCCTCTATGAATTATGTTTCCATTCATGAGGCTGATTCTGAAAAGAACTTTTCAAATATCAAAGAAACGATACCTCTCAATATCTCTATTAAACAAGTTATTGTCTAAAAAAAATACATTGGAGAATCTTGTTCTCCATGTGATATTGATATATATATATATATAGAGCCCTATTTCACGAGTTTCGAGATGTATTTTCCTGGATTTATGAAGAAATGCCAAGTATCGACCCAAATATAGTAGTGCACAAGATTAAGACGTATCCTAATACCAAACACGTCTAGCAACACCTCCATATGGTCCATCCCAAGAAGGTTGTCGAGATTAAGGTTGAAGTTGAAAATCTTCTTCGAGATGGTTTCATGTACCCGTTCCTTTCATTGATTGGGTATCGAACGCTGTCCCTGTCATGAAGAAACAAGGCACGATCTTAGTATGTGTTGATTATCGGGATGTAAATCGTGCTTGTCCAAAGGACAACTATCTGACCCCGTTTATTTACCAGATTGTTGATGACCACGCTGGCTGTGAGATTTATTCATTTATGGATGGATTATCGAGCTATAATAAAATCAATATTCTCCCGATGGATCAACCTAAGACTGCATTTATTTGTTCCTGGGGTACTTTTTCCTATCATAAGCTCTCATTTGGTTTAAATAACGCTAGGGCCATGTTTCAATGTGCTATGGATTACACTTTTCACTACATTAAACACATTGTGAAACCCTATTTGGATTATCTCCCTGTTCATTCTAAACATCGGGATGATCACTCGATGCATATTAGGGCCATTTTCCTCCGTTGTAGACATTAAAACATTCAAATTAATCCACATAAATGTGTGTTCTACATTAGTTCTGGTCGACTTATTGGTTTTTTTCATTTCAAAATAAGGAATTCATATTGATCCTCTGAAAATATAAGTGATCGTCAATTTTACTGCACCTTATTCTCTCATGCAGCTACAACGACTCCAAGGGAAAGCTAACTTCCTGCAAATATATGTCCCTAATTACGACGAGTTTACCAAAGGATTCACTCACCTGCTGAAAAAAGGGGTCCCCTTCCATTCAAACTACAATGCTTAGAAATCGTTTGATGCCCTGAAAGATGTACTGGTTTGGACGTCTCTTCTATACCTCCCTGATTATCAACATGAATATTTCCTGTATCTCGTTACTGCCATTTCTACTATATCAATGGTATTGGTCTAGGAAGACGATATAGGGACTGAACATCCCATTTATTATCTGAGTCACCAAAATCAAGTATACCCACGTAGAAATGTTGGCTTTGGCAGTCGTTCAATCCGTCCAAAGGTTTTTCAATTATATATTGCTTCAAAAAACTACAGTTGTTTCAGATTGAAACCCTATGAAACATATTCTATCATGTCAATTACTGGGGGGGAAATACTCTAAGTGGATCGTTAGCAAGAGTTCGACCTAGATTTCATCAAGTCCAAGTCGAACAAATCCCTAGTTTTCGTCGAACTAATGTGTGGCCTTCCTTCCCCTAATTCTGAATCTATATCTAAAGATTATTTCCCTAACAAGTCATTGTTTTTTATTTCTTCATTTGACCTATGGTGTGGAGATTTTCTGATCTATCTCCAAACCCAGAATTTTCGGTCTGATACCTCTTGCTCCGAGCATCGATGTATTCGACACCAATCCTGAAATTAAGCTATTATCTATGACACCCTTTACCTTCATGGTATTGCTACAATTTTACGGAGGTGCCTCACCCTTGAGGAGGCCGAGAAAATCCTGAATGAATGCCACTCAGGGGCATGTGGCAGAAATCTATCTAGATATGCGACCATGCAAAATATATTATGCACTGGTTACTTTTGGCCTAATATCTGTCATGATTGCATTCTCATTGTCCAGAAGTGTCATGCATGCCACATATATGATCACAAGACCCGTTCTCCTCCCGCTTCACTACATCTCGTTATCACTGTTGGTCCCTTTGAAAAATGGGGTATCGACATCATGACATGTAACCCTCACTTGTTCGGGGGGCATGGTTATATCATTTTCGCAGTAGAATACTTTACTAAATGGGTTGAGGCAATGCCTACATTTAACAACATTGGCGAAACATATGCATATTTCTTCTAAAATCATGTTATTTATCGATTTGGTGTTCCGTAACCAATAGTTACGGATCACAGAAAGTATTTACGAAATAATATGATGACCAAAGTAGCTGCTAATCTGGGACTTTCCCATGAAAATTCCACTCCCTACTATCCTCAGGCTAATGAACAAGGAGGCTATTAAAAAATTTCTTAATACTATGCTTCAATGTATGGTAGGGGTCCACAAATTGGACTAGAATTTTCTTGTTTACGCTACCTTTTAGGCATATCGAACCTCAATTATAACTGCTACCAGATTTACACCCTTTCAGTTGGTCTATGGTTTGGAAGCAATCCTCCCCAGCGAATGTGAAATTCCATCGTTAAAACTAGCTTTTGAACTTCTTCCCACCATTTCCGTAGAGGAGGAGTGTCTTTTACATCTGAATCATTCTGATGAAACTCGTTGCGATGATGATTTAGCTAATGAAGCTCATAAAGGATGCATCAAGGCGTAATACGAAAAAAATTTCAAGCCTCATGTCTTCTCTGAAGGAGATATTTTTATCTTATACGACCAGGAGTCCGATAAGTTAGGTCCAGGAAAGTTCCAACCTATGTGGTTGGGTCCATACATTGTCAAGCGAGTCCTTGAAAAAGGTGCCTATGATTTAGTATATTTTGATGGGGTTCCACTAGCACAACGTAGGAGTGGGATGTACCACAAAAAATACTATGCCTGATCTCATGCGTAGTACATTGTGTACATATATCTATAGGTGTATTGAGTGTGTTTGCAATGTGTCTTTTCAGAATTTCCCACAGTTGTTGTTGATCCCATTTACGTTTGGTTTGCAGATGTCAACATCTCTCGAACCGTATATTAATTATGCTGATGGTGGTATTCATAGTACTCAGAAACTATCTTCCATAGCATGGGCTATCTTTGCTCCAAACGCCGAGCTAGTGAGTATGCAAGGGATTTTCTTTAGTCACTCTACTAACAACATCATTGAGTATAACGTAGTGGTTGAGCTACTATTTGATGTTATTTCACATGTTATTCGTCATTTAGTCATCAGGCTTGACTCACACTCATAGTACTACAACTTTCTAATGTCTATTTAGTTAGAAGTTCCAACATCCTTCACATGGTTTTGAGAGTACGTCTTCTAGAAAGACATTTCAATTTCATACAATATGAACATATTTCTAGAAATATAAACACATTGGTAGATGCCCTAGCTAATTACCTTTTAGATATACATTTGCAACGAATGTAAATACGTTTCAATCCACATCACATAATATTGAAAGCATAACAAGAACTAGGAAATAATGAAAATATGTATATATATTAAGTTTGGTTTCAAAAAATTTGTGCCCTGAGACACATATGGCTACGTCGCCCATATAAAAAATTGCATGCAATCAAAGGTTATCATGATAAAATGACACTGCACGAGATATCTTGCGCAGTAGTGGACCAATATGTCTAAGCACTCTAATAGTGTGTCGCTGAAGTTGCAAAGGAATCTGGTCGACCATGGTCTCATCAATCCCATGTATCAACCCCTCCATGTGGCACTCCACCTCTGATAAGATCTCAACTACCTCAAGATCACATTGTCCATCCCTTCCTACCACAACAACCTATATGGGTACCACTACCTCCTCATGTGGTTGTAATTCTGCATGACAGAGATATGAAGAACCTATAGGTCAAACCAGTCCAATATCTGCATGAAAAAATTAATAGTTTAGTCTCAGAAACATCGAAAAACACAAAATAATTGTAAAACTTTCAAAAAAATTAATGGTTGAAATATTTTACCTGAAGCACCCTATTTCTCACCCCCAGGAAGCACGAAATCAGGGTTATCACGGAAATCCATCCCTACATAAGGATAATCATTGATCATATTTAAATTTCTGCTCAACCCTCAAAATAAGGTTGGTGAGAAGCTCATTGCCGACGAACCTGCATGTCGGGACATATGATCTATCCACCTCCTCATTCGTGGGGCCCTCGGATCGATAGGATCGAGTGTAATATGTTGAGTCTGAAATAGTGGCACCCGCTCTAGAGAAAAAGAGACCAATACCAAAACATAGCCAAAGTTATTTAACTTCCCATCCCTTGCTTTAGTCAGATGTTCCTTCATATTGACCAAAACTCCCTCACTCCAGTTGAATAGTGTTGGCTCTAAACACTCCACCCAATACTACATGTACGAATTACTTGCTACATGAAGTGTTGAGCTACCTTCCAATCTCACGATAATGAACAATATTATTCTCAAAGGTAAATGGGTTACATATTTTGTATTGGTCTTTCCATCGCTAGTTGGTTGGGCTCGAGGGATGCAATAGGTAGCGATATAATCTTTCACTGTTTCTCCACCACTTCTCCCACCTAGGAGAGAGATGGGGGCACCTCTTATGGATAAATCTGTCAGAAAGTAGATATATTCTACCTTTATCTCAAGAATATGTTACCCAAACTCGACTGCTTGTGCCTGAAAATACCATGAACAAACAAGATATTTCAAAAACTCCATTTTTTTCCTCATACCAGGAAGCTAGAAGAATTTTAGTAATCCATAGTTTTTCAATGCCTAGATGGTAACAGGATCATTTGCCGCATTTAAATCATGCTCTTCATGTTCTCTTTCTCTCCAAAAAAAAATCCATTTTGTGTTAATAAACACCTGAAACATAAACAAGAGATTCATTAGGCCCCTTTTCATGCAAAAAACTTAAAAAATTATGAGGGAAAACTAATAAACAACTTATATTTTTGCTCCCTACGCATCCTAGTAGTGCATGATAGAGCATTGCACCCCTCTCAACAATGTTACTATGTTTAGGTGCAACACATTTTTCGATTCTCTAAGGCTGTGTTGGTCGTAGGGCGTGTTTTTGGAATCCTAGGGCCCTAAAAACCTCAAAAAAATTTCACGGAATCACAAAATTGGACCATGAAAAGAAAGAGAAGGGTTTTAGCTCCTACCTCGAAGTGACGGTACTCGAAATGGTCCATCGGATTGTCTACAATCAACTGCAAAAGATTGAGGGAAAAAGTGATAAGAATTCTCACTGTTGAAGGTAAATGTGAAATGGTGAAAATTAATAGTAATTTTTTAGTATTTATGTTCATTTATTGCATTATTTTATTCATATTTAATTATTTGATCTATGTTTAATTTTTAGCATGAAACATACATGTTTAATCCTTTTTGTTATGTTTTGAGCAGGTCGAAAACTGTTAACAAATTTTTATCATGCTTTAAACAAGTTAATTTGACCAAAGAGTTTCGAGCTCAGTAAACCTACGAAAAAGGAACCCTTGGAGTCCTCTTTCAACCCTTTTTAGACTCCCAGAATATGAAAACATTGTCGAGAACTTGTCTTTTCAAAATCGTTAAAGTAAATGAAAATACATCTAGTCAGTACAAGTTTAACCCTTTTCCAGACTGAGATAGACTATTTACGAAAAAGGAATGTCTTAGTTGAACATGGCTAAGAGGTTCTCTTGAGTATTTTTTTCTACCTTTTCGGACTCGAGAAACTATTCGCGAAAAGGGAAATCTGGAGTTTTTTTTTCCCTCTTTTTCAAACTCTCTAAACATGAAAAAGATGTCAATTTTACCTTCGTTCAACTCATTAAAACATCAAACATTGATGGAATTTTCGAACATAACAAGGCCGAAACACTCCTTCTCAGGGTTTGTTAAGTATACTCAGAGGGATTCACCCGAAGAATGAAATTACAGATCAAGCACATGTTATCCTCCTCAATCTTGTTAAAAAATAAAGAGGTACTGACTAGTATGGTTGGGAAAATTGCGAAAATAGGGTACTCCATTTTCTAATGGTAGTGAGTCACTCTTGAACACAACACGCTTCCACTTCATATTCATGGTTTTTGGGTTGGGTAATCTTTTTTTTTTTTTTTTTTTAATTTTCAGTTCATCATACCTTTTCAGAGCCTCCATTTCAGTTTTGGGCCAATGCTGCCAACTCCATTCAGTGTCGTCAGTGTGTTCAAGAGAAGCCATTCATTTGATATCAATTATAATACTCTTAAGCCTTCATTCCATGTTTTCATTTCCTGATCCAGTTTCGTATCAACATCATTTTGTCTCAATCATGATACTTGTTTCATGTCGTTGATGGGGAATACATCAAGGCCCTCCTACGATGGGCCATTTCCTGTCGACATCAACACATTATCCAGGAATTTGACTTAGAAAGAACCATTTGGTACCTTTGCGCTTGCATACATCAATGGAAATTTTCCTCGCTCTTAGCGACAAGTTTACATCATTGTCCTTCGACTAAAAGACTATGTGTGGTGTTTGACATCAAATAATTTATTAAAACCATACATATTGTATTGTAGTACCTTGAGAGCCATTAACATTATCGGTAGTTTCTATCACATCTATTAACGCCTTACATCATCAGTCGGTAATCAGATGGTGTTTACCATGTTTGACCTCAACTCATTGATTCACGTGGTTAGACTCGTATGTTGGTTTGGTCGTGTGAATGAGATAGAATACCCCCGATATATTTTCATCCATCATGTCTGGGATTTCAGGAGTTATACAAAGATTACAATGTATGGTGGCCATGGCCATGCATAAAATCATCAAGTCATGGGTCCACCAATTTTCAACCGTGGACGCGTCTTTTAATCATTGTACATGTGATGTAAGATTATGTGTTGAGTATGGGTATGCATCCCTCAACAAAATATTTCATGATATAAATTTATTGTAATAGATGAATCTCGTTGGCTGTTCTTGATCCTCACTTGTCACAAAGTAAAGCACTTCATTCGTCAGTCATAATTTTTGATTTTGTGCTTTAGGGGGGAATATGTTATAGGCCATTTTTTCAGATCTAGTAAATAGGCCTCCTAATGGGATCAATCAACATCATTTTACCCCTTATCATCATCATTTCACAAAGCCCTAAGCATGCCTCTTTCATTCCCCATAGTTTCTACCTGAAACTACATCATCTAAGCTAGTTTTAGGACCAACACTCCCTGGCCTCTTGTTGGACTACATTCACCTACAAGTTTCTCCCCTTTGCACCTGCATTGGTGAATCTATAAATTCGAGAAAAAGAGAGAGAATCTCAAAGTGTCCATTTCTAGAAGCTTCTAGGATCTGTTGTAACCATTTACCTTAGATAAAAATATTGAATCCTATCCTATTTTACCTTGGAATTTCCATCCCTTATCCTTAGATCTCATCCTCCCATCAAGAGTGGATCCCAATCCCTACATTAATAAAAGGATAATAACTCCCAACTTACACCACTCCTCTATATATTTACAACCTTCCATATGCAAGAGGTTTAATTTTGGAGAGTGATTCTACCCTTATGATGTTGTTTTGATAGACATCAGTTCTTGCATTTAGGGCGATTGGAGGTGCACTTTGTGATAAGGAAAGGACAAGTCAACTTGGAGGATATCTTATAAAAGATCAACACCTACTTTTGGTTGTAACTCCCTCCATTTATATTAATGTAAAGAGTTATATGTTTTCCTATATGTGATGTTGTTATTTCATGTATTTCAATACCATGTTGATCTATTGAATAAAGTGATTAGATGATGCTGCATAGATCCTGTAGTTTCTTGGTTTGTGTTGTCTAACTATGTCGGTTCTAATTCTGGAAATCAGAGCTAGGATTGAAGAATTCAAGCTAAAGGAGGAGTGAAGCATGAGACAGATTCCAGGTAGGCTTCACCCCATCATCTATTTACTTTAAGGAAAACATTAGGTTCCTTGTCTCTCTTTTGTTCTAGGTTAGACCACCAGACCCAGGAGAAATACTTCTGTTTGTAGTCGTAAATCCTACATAACAACCACCTCAACCAGTTCCAAAACCTTACGAAAATCCAAAGCGCAACAAAGAAAATAATTCCATCACACCATGGCTATCTAGGAAATGGCAAGGCAAGGTTGAAACCATTGTCAAATCTAACAAAACCCATGCCAATCACATCAAATGAACCAAATGAACAAATTCATGTACCATGCATTCACACCTCAACTAGGAAATCACGTATGAAACACATTACCTGCAAAATTCTCCTACTAAATCTACTTGGTCCAACGTTCCTTGCTTTTCATTGCTTTCCTTCCCTTTATTTCCTTTCTCCAACGTTAGAGTGCTCTAAGAATGCTTTGTGTAAAAAAGTTTGAGAGAATAGAGAGAGCTCCAAAACTGAACTAACAAAAGAAAAACCTGAAAAAAGATCTGAACTAATCCTTAGAAGCCTTTTTATCATTGAGGCTTCTATTTTCTTCACTTTCCTCTATTTTCCTTCAATTTCCTCTATTTTCATTCAATTCCCTCTCATGAAAATCTGTGAAATTTCAACTCCCTTTTCTCCTATTTTCCTTTATTTTCATAAATAAAATGCCAATTAATGCCTCTTGCCTTTTTCAATGCCTTTTCAAATTTCCTTAACCATAAATAAACTGAAGTGACATCCACTAGGACATTTTTCCCAATATTTCGCCTAGAATACATGTCCCATGACCTTCGTCTGATTTTCCCTTTGTTAACCTTTATTACATGAAATTTTAATCTAGGGTTGTTACATTAAGCATAAAAATAAATGGGTGTTCTCTTTTGGAAAATTTAAGCCCTAGGGACTAGCACAGACCTTAAGATTTGGAGGAGTTTTTCATATTTGAATGTTGTATTTCCTTATAGCTAGAGTAGCCCTTCCACAAATTACTTCTCCTTATCGATTAGAACAAAGGTTTCAGATGGGAAGTCTTGAAGAGGACATGGGGTTGGGCATGTGTTCTTAATATTATGACATAGATCTCTTCTCTATCAAAATGGGGTAATGCCACATCATAACAGTATTGTGCCTTATGTTGGAAAATAAGTGTGACCCCCACTTCTAGGTGCATTTATGGTTACTTCAAGATGTTGTAAATCCTGTGGTAATGTAACCTTGATAGGTGAAACTCTTCATTCCCACCCTTAATACCAATCTTGTTCGGCCCTTACATGTATTTTACAAACATGAATTTTACATATTTTAGCAAGGTATCAAACCTTTCTAATTTTAGTCATTTGTGATCTCTGGTAAAGTAAAATATTTTGTTAGGTTATGCTTTGGATAACACCACCCTATTTTTGTTGAGTTGTCCATAGAATTTGAAGGAAAGTATTGGAAAATGGTCAGGATACCCTCCAAATTCAAGGTAAATTTCAATGGAAATGAAGTTTTCAAAATGTCGAAAATCATGGATCCTATAAAGAAAATGGGGGCAAGTACCCTATCTCCTTCAATTGGAATTTTGGAAAATTTGGAGGTGTATTTTAATTAATCTGATTATAAATAAAACTCAGTATGTACCCTAGATTATTATGGCATAAAGTTATATTTCCAGTCGAGGATTTTTTTATTTTAATACGTTTGAAGAATTTTAACTTGCTAATTGTATTTATCTATGTATTCTTGAATGACATCACAATTCTAGAAATCAATTTGAATAAATTTCTATCTTCTCATAGCCAGTTCAACATGATTGATTTTTCAATAATTTTCTAATTTTGAGGATTATATGACAAGAACTAAATGGAAACATGAATTAAAAGTAATTTTCTAGGATACAAATATGAAGTAGATTAGTCTATTTTAGAATTTTTTATGCATATGTGATGTGTGCTAACTGATTCTATGAGGTTGCATGTGATATAGTAGGAAGTACGAATACTGGTAAGTGTTCAAACAACTGGTTTTAAATAATGATTTTTGCGAAGTGACTAATTATGATTAACTTGTTAGCATGGATCTAACATTTGCAAATGTAGGATAATAGCTATGACAAGTGCACATATGTGTTCTTGGAATTGAAAGAAAACTTATGTAGATTTTATCTTTGGTACACTAAGTCAAGTTTGGGACTATTTTACATAGTTATTAATGTGCTATGATTTTGAAATTTATTGGTGTAATTTGATTTATGGACATGCATGACCATGATGTTTTTGTAAGCAGTTTTCCTTGATGACTGTGATTATAGATTTTATATTTATTTTGCGATGTTTCCTTTTTATTTTATCTCTTGAATTTCCTATTGATTTTATAACTATCCCTAGATCTACATACTTGGGGGCCTTGGGGCAAGAGGATTGGGTGTTAGGAATTCCACATATTTCCTTTGTATTCATAAAGAACATGTTGTGTAAAAAATAACATAGAAAATCATGAGGCAAATTCGCATGAACATGGTAACATGCATATGAAAAAGAAAAAGGGTAAGTGGAATGTGATATGAAAACCAAGTAGGCTAGTTGAGTCGATGGAAATGATGGAAAAAAAAGGTAAAAAGGAGATTTATTAACCCTGATTTTATCTGTACATGTTCTTATACATTGTATACATGATTATGTTGATATGAATATGCCATTTTGACAGACATGTTTTGTCAGGACTCATTCTTGCGGAATAATTATGGAGGCACGTGATACAATGGGGAAAATACACACAGGTGGAGCTAGTGCTCTGAAATCCTGTTGTGAAGCTCAAATAGAGTTTTGGATTCCTATATTGATTTGGGGGGGAGGTATAAGCCTATGGATTCCCTTATTCTTTGTGTATATGTGCATGTGTCATACACGTGTAAATATGTATATGTTGTAATGTGTCATATGTGTGTTTGTGCTATGTGTACATGGAATCATGCTATGGGTACATGGTTTGGTGCCATGTGTATATGTATACATTCTTGTACTTGTTCAGGCTAGTGTTTTATGTATTTTTTTTATGGGTGGAGGCGATATAGCCTTTGGATTCCCAATTTTTATGTCGACATAAAACCACCTAGAATGGTAGTTCCCATAGTCACAAATGGGCTTCAAGGTGGACGTGTGCCTCTATATTCCCTTTTTTATTTGGCAATTGATCCAACATAACTATGGGGTGGGTACCTTGGTGGTTAACTTGGAGGTATCTGGAGCCCTGGAGCAACATGACTGTAGGGTGGGTACTTGGGCAGTTAACCTAGAGGGTACTTGGAGCCCTGGAACAACATGAATGTTGAGTTGGTACCTATATGATTAATCTGGAGGGTACCTAGAGCATTGGAGAACCCACCTTTGATAAACACTCTAGCCATGAAGGACATGATATCGTCTAGGTGTTTTCTAGGATAGGAAATTGACCCCATGGGTGTATGAGAAAATAATAATCCATCAAATGAAGATAAGTACTAATGCTTTAATTTATCTTCTGAATTATGAGCACGATTTATGATATCTTGGATTTTTTTTTGAGCTAACTTGATGAGATGTTCCAATTTATGATGATTTGATTTATGCACTGAGTTGTTTTGCTATTGGAATTATGGAAAAATTATGAATTCATTGCAAACATAGATTGTTGATGAGGTATTATTTACATTCGTTACATTTTTCTTTATGATGAGTCTCATGGGATATGGATGTCAATGATGCAGGAATAGACATGAGACTACCCACTTCATATGAACAAAGTTTTCCATAAGATGGTACAACAACAATGTGCAAAAGCCAAAAGAATTTAAGGGACAAGGCCATTGTGGGACACTAGCACCAATGGTGCCAAATGATTTCCATAAACCATGCTATGACTGATATGTCAGTTTGAGGCAGGATTATGCCTTGGTTTTTAGACCCTCTGATGCAAGGAGGCACAAAAGGGGGGGTGACTAGATTGTCCAAGGGACTCGGAAGCAGAGAATGGAAGGCCGAAAATTAAATTGGTTTTGGTCATGAGCGTTTTTATTGGAATTAGAAGCACATTGGGGGTGTGCTTAGACACAACGAGCCGAAAAATGTTCACTAAAAGAATAAAGAGCACATGGTAGCAACACCACATATTGGAGGCAGGTAGCACTCCAAAGAAAGAGAACACTGTAGGTTGGATTAAAATATTGAGCACCTAAAGACTACACAAAGGATCCATTGCCTAATGGGTAAATTTATAGAGTAATGATTAACAAGTGACTAGGTGAGCCACTGCATATAAATTCTACTGTAAAACTTGAAATGAGTTGTACATATAAAGATCCATATCAGTTGTGTTTAGACTTATGGTAATTGAACATCGAGGAAAGTGTTCCCCCAAGAGAGAAGAGTTTTTAATATCCCAGTTACATCTCCCGCTTAAATTAAACATTGTAAACTGACTTAACTAGGGACATGGTTTCCAGGGACAAGAAGGAATTTGCATGGAGATAAATGACAAGCAAGGGGTAGGTGGCATCTTAGGGATTGAATTTTAAGACTTACCAACTAGAAACAAGTTAGTAAATAATGACAAGGCTAACTAACACAAAAATATGGAATAGGATGGAAAAATAGGAAGTATTTGATTGGCTTACTTGTTTTGGGCCAGAATAGAAGCCAATAGAAGGGGGCATATTTATTTTTAATTAGATTCAAGTGATACCATGGAGCGGGGGAAGTAAAGGGAATATATCTTGGGAGGCAACACTAATTGGTAGGAAAGAGCAGGGTTCTAACATTGCGAAGAACATCACGTTGTCTAAATCAATGCTAGAGAACACACACAGGAGAAGGGAGCATCACGATGTCTGAAGTAGCACAAGAGAACACATGTAGGATAAGGGAGTTGATTCTGCGTGTTAACATGCATACTGGTTTTCAACTCCTTTGAGAAGACTCCTCACGCCTTGGAAATTGGGTCGGAGGTGACTGGGCTGTAAGAAAAAAAATATTTCGGTGCAATCTAGTATACGGTTGGGTGGAAATACTTAGTCCAAAATGTAGTCGTATTCCACATATTCATTTTTTGGCTCAGGTTTTTATTGTATACCTTGATCCCTAAAGTGTTCGCAATGATTTTAGTGACAAGGATAAATTTCAAAATGGGCATGTTTTTTAGTAATGTTTAAATACTGATGCCATCGGATTTTAAATTTGTCTTTGCATGTTACAATCCTCATATAGAGAACCCTCAAATTTGATGTTAGTGCACGCCCTATCCGAAAACAAATTAAAAACTTGATGTTTATAACTTAGTCGTTGATACTTTTGCTGGATTTGTCTTCACATATGTTCAACCATTGAGTCAAAACCATATTTTCCCAAATTACTATCTGAGAGCGGGGAGGTGGTTATGTCACTGTGACAATAAATATATGGTACATCCAAATTTAGTTCACATTTTTACTTTCGACGAACATGTGAAATGGTAAGGGACCGAGGGTCTTCCTAACTTCCTTATTGGTAACTTTTGTTCTTTTTGATAGAGTCATTTCTCTATGTAAGAGAGACATTGATAGTGGTTTTGTTCAATCTCTACCAAATAGCATGCAAAGGAAATAATTCATATTTTCATTTTTTATTGACCACCGAAATAGTTAAAAATTATATTAAATCATCGTAGGTTAAAAAGTGTGAAAGTGTTTAGAAAAGAAAAACTATCATGGAAAATAAGTTTTGTTGTCATCTCAAAAGGCTGAAGCACACTGATATAATTACTGCATAGGACTCTCCTACCTCCTCAGAAAAGGAATATTTTCGCAAATATTCACATTTTTTTTTGAGTACATGCATAAGTTAATATAAGGTTTAATATGATTAAGCAAAATTGTATGGCGTTGATGTTCATGATTTGGACTTGACCGTATTGTAATATATATACATTCAAATCAACATTATTGGAGACATTGCTTTATTTTGGAAACTAATTTGCTTTCAACCTCTTAGGGGCCTCGGTTCCAAGGAGGATCTGGCCCTTCTGCATGTATTACAAAAATGTGGTAACGAGTAACATGAAGCCAATAATAGAAAAATATTCTCCCCTGCTTTAGCGTTCTTTTCCAACATATAAATTATTATAATTAAGCAAGGTGATGTACACTCCAATATACCTATCAGTCATTATAATTCCAATAGCATAATTATTGATTTGCACACCACACGACAAAGTATCTCACTGCAAGATTCCCCATGGGTATATGTTATCATTTAGGGGAATGGGGGATTTTTAGTCATGCAAAACCTTGGAGAAGTGCAATAACTACATCCTTTGTATTTCATTCTCTCTGGACTACAAATAATTCCAAGGGAATTCATAGAAAGCTCACTACATTAGTGAACTGATAGCTAGAGCTCTTGGAATAAATCATTTATTGTGACTACAAATTATGTTATAATTCTAAGTAGTTGTTAAGGCCTCTTCTCTATTGTTTTCTATAATTTCTCTCATATGTTTTTTATAGTACTTCTATCATTTTTCACTACTAGAAATAGTAAATAGGACATTCACCTTAGATTCCTTGGTTCATGTTGATGCATGGGGCTTCCACCCCTTAGTGAATGGGTGGTATTGATGTATATATTATTCATTATATAAGGCTTTGCATAATGCATAGGAAATTCCATCCTTAATGAAGCCTTATTTAAGAATCCCAAGGCATTATAGTATGATTTTGGTTATTTTCCTTTCTGGTTCTTGATTTTAATGGGTTGCATGACATTAGCCCTCTCTTGAGGATATCCTTGCAAAATGGAGCAATCATATTTGGTCCCTATATCAAACCTCATCCGCACAGAAAGGCTGCCAATTTATGTTTCTTGTTATGAATTTTCTATAGTTAATGTTAGGTCCCTATATTACTAGTTTAGTCCCTTATTATTATTAGTGTAGCCCCCTTATTGTTATTGTTGTACCCCTGTAACCCCAATATTTTTATTATTGTGCCCTTACATTACTATTGTTAGGTCGGATAGGATTATATTGTGGCCCCATGGACTCCTATATATAGAAGGAGGTTTTGGTCATTTGTAGCATCCGAGAATTGTTCATTTATGTAATGTATTGGAGCTTTACCCCTCAAAGTGGTTGATTTCTAAGGCGTTGATCTCTCTTTTCTTCTATTTTTGGAGCAGGTTTCATAACATTTGGTATCAGAGCTTTGGATTCTAAGGTTTTTCTACTCCAAACAAGTCATCTTGGAATTTTCACTATAAATTTTTTTATACAAAGGTTCAGAAGCTAGATTTTTTAGAGCGCGAAGAAGAAATCTTGAGGAATACCGCGGAAATTTTTCAGATCTTGGTTTGTAACATTTTCGGAGATATGATCGGTAGAAGTTAGGGCTTTTTGCAGGCTTCTGAATTTAACCTAAACAGGTCATCGTGGAATTTTCGCTATAAAATTTTTTCTACGAGGGTTCAGAAGCTGAAATTTTTACAGAGCGAAGTAGAAATCCTGAGGAATGTTGTGGAAAAAATTCAGAGCTTGATTCACAACATTTTCAGACATATCATCTGTGGAAGTTAGAGTTGTTTCAGGATCCTGAATTTCATCTCAAAGAGGTGACTGTGGGAAAATCGTCATAAATCTCTCTCTGAACATCAGATTGGAACTCTATAAAAAGTGGACGCAAGGAAACGGATTTAAGTTTCCTTTATATCAATTTCATAGCCGAAGGAGGAAACATTGACACGTGTAACTTCATACAAGTTCGTTATGCTGAACCAATCCATAATTAGATCATTGTGGGAGATTGGGTATAACTTTTCTTTGAAGAATCCAAATCAGGTCAGACCTGTGGAATTAAAAAGAAGCTTCAGAGGGATACTACAGGCCAAATTTCAGATATTGAAGATCCAAAATCATAGAGATAATTCAGTTTCAATCTCGAGCTCCTCAAAAGTAAGAAAAAGGTATGTTATTTTTTTTCTTCGAATTGCGTAAGTCTTGTGTGAAAAATCAGTTTGAATTGATTCCAAGGGCATATTGTAGCATAGATATCAGTATTGGGTTCTAAAATGCCACCTAAAAATAATTCAACACCCATTAAGCCTTCAGAAGTCTCTACTATGACTCATGAAGATGAAGAAATGCGACATGACATATCAAAATTACAAGAGCAAGTGCACCAAATTTCAATCTTGCAAAGAGAAACAAAAAATAAGATGGATGGAATGGAAGCTGACATGGAAGCTAAGATGGATGCCATGGAAGCTAAGATGGATGAAATTGAATCTAAGATCGATGAAAAAATGAAAGATAACATGGAAAACATAAAGAATGATCTAAAAGTAGACATGGAAGGTTTGAAAAAGTTGATACACGAATGTTTCCTAATGGCGAAAAGATAGTAGAGGAAACTCATGATGAGAACAAACTAAATGTTAATCACGATTTCATAAAATCTAATGTTGGATGGAAGAACCACCATATTCTAGAGATGGATATGGGGAAGTTTGATGGCAAGGATCCCGTAACATGGATACTATAGATGGAGCAATATTTTGATCTCAATAATGTGTAAAACACACAAAAGGTACGCATTGCAACTTTACATTTAGAACAAAATACATTTGTATGTTATCGATGGCTTTTCTCTCATAAAAAAATTGTCACTTGGTCAATTTTTACGGAGGAAATGATAGCACATTATGGCGATACAAAAAGCAACACCTTCTTTAGCCAATTAAGAAATCTGAAACAAAAGGGTTCAATGGTGGAGCACATTGAGGACTTCCAAAAATTGAATATAAGGGTAACTGATATTCTAGAGGAACATAGGATTGATGTCTTCATACGGACTTTAAAGGATAACATACAACATGAAGTTCATGTTTGGGAACCTGATTCATTGGAAAAGGCATTCAGGTTGGCAATAAAAATTGAATGTAAAATTATGGCGACAAGAAAGTCTACCACTCACATATATAAAGATGGAAGTGTTGCTACTCCTAGACTTCCACAACCTACAAGGTTGACACCACAAAAATTGGAAGAAAAAAGAGCAAAAGGGATTTGCTACAGTTTTGATAACAAATACACTAAAGGTCATAAGTGTGCTGAGAAGAAATTATTTTACATAGATTGTGAAGAGGAAGAAGAAAATGAATAAGAATATTTAAAATAAGAGGATATACACCAGGAACCAACCCTAGAAGAGGAAGGAATGAGTCCGACCATATCGTGTAATGCATTGGCAGGAATTACCACTCCTCAAACTCTCAAAATAGAAGGACATATCAAGAAGAAAAAGCTAATAGTGTTGATTGATTCGGGTAGTACCCATAATTTTATTCATTGTAAGGTAGCCAAGGAATTGAATTGTTTCCTATACGCAGCACCAGAATGTCAAGTGATGGTTGCAAATGGAGGAACTATAAATTGCTCTGGAAAATACCATAATATCAAGATAACCATGGGGGAATATGTATTGTATAGTCCAATGCTTTCCATTCCAATGGGAGGCACTGATGTTGTACTAGGAGTACAATGGCTACAATCTTTGGGGATGGTAGCTTTTAATTTTCAAGAACTTTTCTTGAAATTTTTTTCAAAAGGAAAGGAAATCGAATTACGGGGTATCGTAGGGAATCTGGGAAAGATAATAAGCTCTAATGTCATGACAAAGCTTCTGAAGAAATAACAACGAGGTGTAATTGCACAATTATTCTCACTAGAAGTTCCAACATCAAAATCATCTATTTCTGCAGATCTCCAAAAAGTCTTGGACAATCATTCGAAGGTGTTTGAAACTCCTAAAGGACTCCCACCTATTCGTGATCATGATCATGCTATTCATCTGATTCCAGGAAGTGTTCCTCCAAACACTAGGCCTTATAGATATCCTTATGTCCAAAAGGGAGAAATTGAACGTATGATTGCAGAAATGTTAGAGGTTTGTATAATTCAACCTAGTCAAAGTTCTTTCTCTGATCTAGTAGTATTGGTGCACAAGAAGGATGGATCATGGTGCATGTGTCCGGATTATAGGGAGCTCAATAAGCTCACTATTAAAGATAAATTTCCCATTCATGTGATTGTTGAATTATTGGATGAATTACATGGAGAAATTTATTTTACCAAGTTGGATCTTCGTTCAGGATATCATCAAATTAGAATGAAGAGTGAAGATATTCCGAAAACAACATTTCGAACTCATGAGGGTCATTATGAATTTTTGGTCATGCCTTTTGGCCTTACCAATGCACCTTCTACATTTCAAGGGCTGATGAATTCCATTTTCAAACCCTTCCTTAGAAAATTTGTGCTAGTATTTTTTAATGATATACTAATCTACAGCAGGTCTTGGAAGGATCATGTTGAACATGTTGACAGGGTGCTCAAACTATTGCAGGAGAAACAATTATATGCAAAAAAGTCCAAATGTTTCTTTGGAGTACAAGAGGTGGAATATCTGGGTCATATTGTATCTCACGAGGGTGTTAAAGTGGACCCTAACAAAATAAAAGCCATTAAGGAATGGAAAGTTCCCACAACCATAAAGCAGTTGCGAGGATTTCTTGGGTTAACAGGGTATTATCGCAAGTTTGTTAAGAATTATGGGAGAATAGCAGCACCTCTAACAACATTATTGAAGAAAGATGCATTTTCATGGACTCCTGAAGCAACTAAGGCCTTTGAACGTCTTAAAGAGCCAATGTGCCTAGCACCGGTCTTAGCTACACCAGACTTTACAAAAACCTTTATTGTGGAATGTGATGCCTCAGGAAATGGAATTGGTGCAGTTTTAATGCAGGAAGGAAGACCTATTGCTTTTGAAAGTCATCCAATCAAAGGAAAGTATTTACAGAAACCTATTTATGAGAAGGAAATGTTAGCAATACTACATGCACTAAAGAAATGGCGAACTTACCTAATGGGAAGACACTTCAAGGTAAAAACTGATCATGATAGTCTTAAACACTTTTTGGAACAGAGACTATCTTCAGAAGAGCAGCAAAAATGGGTCACAAAGATGTTGGGTTATGACTTTGAAATAATCTACAAAAAAGGAAAGCTTAATGTTGTTGCAGATGCACTCTCAAGAAATAATGAAAAGGTGGAAGCATTTCTTTGTGCCATTTCTATTATCCAACCAGATTGGATAACCGAAGCAAGAGATGAATGGAAGAAGGACAAAGATGTATGGACACTCATTCAAAAGTTGAAGCAAGATCCTAGTACATCTGATACATTTAGTTGGAAAAATGATTCCTTATGGTACAAAGATCGCTTATATCTTTGTAAGAGTTCCCAACTAAAACAAAAGATTCTTCTGGAATTGCACACTTCTCCTTTAGGAGGACACTCAGGATTTTTAAAAACTTACCACAGGGTGAAGAAAGAATTTTTTTGGGATGGCCTTAAATCTGATATTCAAAATTTTGTAGTGGAATGTTTGGTTTGCCGGAAAAACAAAGTTGAGACAATTAAGACCCTAGGTCTTCTAATGCCTTTATCCATTCCAAGTCAACGTTGGGAGGATATTTCAATGGATTTTATCATAGGTTTACCTAAGTCCGAAGGAAAGAGTGTCATCATGGTGGTAGTTGATAGAATTACCAAGTATGCACACTTTTGTGCATTATCTCATCCATTTAAAGCAAGTACAGTTGCTACTACATTTATGGACACAATTAAAAAGCTACATGGAAACCCAAGGGTTATTGTGAGTGATAGAGATCCCATTTTTACTGGAAATTTTTGGACGGAGTTATTTTCTTGTTTGGGTACTCAATTAGCTCATAGCTCATCTTATCATCCTCAATCTGATGGTCAAACTGAGATCGTAAATAAATGTTTGGAAGGATATCTTCGTTATTTTGTATTTGATAAACAAACACAATGGGTCAAGTGGTTACCTCTTGCTGAATGGTGGTATAACACTTCCTTCCATACTGCAGCAAAAATGACCCCATTTATGGCACTTTATGGATATCATCCACCATCCATCACATCATATTTAAGTGAAAATTCGAAGGTTCAAGCAGTGGAAGATCACATCGAGCATCAGCAAGAAGTTCTCCAACTCTTAAAGGATAACCTGAATTTGGCACAAAATCGAATGAAACAACAGGCAGATCAACATCGCAATGAGAGAAGTTTTGATGTAGGAGATTGGGTATTTTTACGGCTACAACCATACAAACAAATGTCCCTCAAGCAAGCTAAGAAGGATAATAAATTATCGCCAAAGTACTATGGTCCTTACAAGGTGTTGCAAAATATTGGTACTATGGCATACAAATTGGAGCTTCCCGCTTCTTCGCGAGTGCATCCAGTTTTCCATGTTTCATGCTTAAAGAAGGTTATAGGTGAAAATATTCCAGTTCAAACAATATTGCTAGAACTTGATGAGGAAGGAAAAATCATATTGGAACCTGAAGCAGTCACGGAAACAAGAACTCAACAACTACGAAATCGATCAATTTCAAAGTATCTCATACCCACTGAAGATTCTACATGGGAGGATGAGAATTTTATACAGAAGCACCCATAGCTACTCAAGCATTGAGGAAAACACTTTTTTGAAGGATAGGGTCATTTTAGGTCCCTATATTACTAGTTTATTCCCTTATTGTTATTAGTGTAGCCCCCTTATTGTTATTGTTGTACCCTTGTAACCCCAATATTGTTATTATTGTGCCCTTACATTATTATTGTTAGGTCGGCTAGGATTATATTGTGGCCCCATGGACTCCTATATATAGAATGAAGTTTTAGTCATTTGTAGCATCCAATAATTGTTCATTTATGTAATGTATTGGAGGTTTCCCCCTCGAAGTGGTTGATTTTTAAGGCATTGATCTCTCTTTTCTTCTATTTTTGGAGCTGGTTTCATAACAGCTAAGGTATATATGTTTGTGCATCTGCATATGTCCCATTGATGGATGGATACACTCACAATCACCATGCCATATTGATCTGAATATGGGAAAACTAGCTTTGTTGTGCTAGCTTCCTCATCAGTATTAAAAAAATGTGTTTAGGATCGTCTCAAGTTAGCCAATTGTGAAGGGGTTTATGTGTCAAGTTTTAAGTGTCTTTTATGAGAAATTTCTTAAGTAAACTAACTATTAAAAAAACATGTAGATCAAGTAAATTGTAGATAAATAAAACACATCAAACACATTACACAATAACTGATAACAGAGTTCACCCCTCCTGGGCTACATCTCCATGGACTTGCCTCAACTGGCTAGGCTCTCTTTGGATTAATGGTAGATTCTTTGATTACATGAACCTAAAGTGGTCCAATGGGTTTGAAACATGTTCCATTAGATTTATAAGACCAAAAAACCTCAAAATAGACTCTTCAAGCTCTAAAAATGGTCTTCGGTTGATCTAGGCATGACCTCCTCTCCTGGTGTCCCTTGGGTTATTTAAACTTCAAAGTGGAAAAATCACTTACATAAGTGCTCCAATGCCTCTGAAACCTGCACCATCATGCTCAGAGCATCAAAATCATCTAGGAATGACTATTCTCGAGCCAAAATTAGTCCCAATATGCGAAAGTTATGGCTCATTCAATTTTCCGTAGGAGAACTCCTCCAAATCTGGAACATCTCCAGTTAAGTCTGCCAAAATTGGCAGTGGCACCGAAATTAACAGACCCACAAATCTTGTTGCCAAATTAATCTCACGATTAATTATCATTAAGTGGGAGTTATACTTAGATTAGGTGCATTAAGCGTGTTTTAACAAATTCTGAATTAAATTGTGATTAGCGCTAATAACCATAAGTTATGGTAATTAGCCACACTTAAAAACTTAACCCCACCATTTAGCATAAGCCCTCCACTTGGTTCTGGGGCGTGGTTCCATCTACCAAGGGCTGGCCCCTCGGGGTTGGCTTGTCTTTCCTCCGTCGAAACCTTTGTAACAAATTAAATACAAATCGATTGTAATATAGGTTAAGTTCTTCGGTGCGGGCATAGTGGTAAGCAATGTGAGTTGTGTGGGGGAGGTCGCGGGTTCGACCCCGACCTCCGCCCAAAAAAATTGCTCCAAATTCTCTTAATCCAAACTTTGGAAATGAAATTCGAAATTCGGACTTAACAACATTTGGGCTTGGAGGGGGGCGAGGGGGGGGGGATGTGGCGGCTTCTGGGCTTGCCACGTGTCCTCTTCCCATTGGCTTAAATTAAACCAATAAAAAATTTCCAAGTGCCCATAAATTTGGGCCACTTACAAATTTACAATTGTCATCCTTTCATTGGGCCGGAGAAATACCAAATTTTGACCTTTGACCCTGTTTGACCCCCTTTTAAAAAAAAAATTTGCATGTTTGGCGCGACGATCAACAAGTTATAAATTTCACATATGAAGTCCTTTTTGAGTGAAACAAAGTGTGCTGGATTCCTAGAAACGCGTCCGATCTGGTCGTTCTCATTTGGTGTGATTCTGGGCACTTTAAATTTTTGGCAAACTTTTTCCCCCAATCCAGATTACGATCACTCCTTCCCACTGACAGGCTTTTGGACCCACAAAAGCTGGTTATCTCATGAGAGCTGAATACTCCTCTCTTTCCCAAATTCTATCAACTTGATTCTACTTGGAAAAATCTCCATGACAACCACTTGGGTTCATTGACATGCCTTGCCTTGCAAATGGCTTGGCGCTTCAACCAATGTCCTCCTTTTGTTGTTGACCCAATACAACACTTGTTGGCTGCTTGCTAACTGAAAAAACACTTTGTTGTACCAAAGTGATCCCTCTATGCTTATAAAATTGACTAATGCCCTTCCCACTAAGAATCTTGTTCCTCCTTTGCACAAACATGCATTCGATGCAAGCTTCTCCTTGGAAGCCACTTTTCCAAGTTAAGCCCATCTGAGTGGACTACAACAATGAGTTCCAATATCAGTAATAACATGAAAATAAATTACCATTATTTTACCTCCACGGTTCCAAATTCCACATCTGGAAGAATGCATTTTCCATCTCTTTCGCTTCTTGGCGTCAACACATAAAATGGTCTACAATGGCTGTTGTTTTGGCTGCAATATTTTTAGCATCTTGTCCCTCTTTTTTCTTCTTGATTCCATCATCCTCCAGTGTTGACATGTTTCTCATGCCATGATTTTAGAATGAAGGCTAAACATGAGCCTCTTGCTCAAGAGTGGACCTTCCAAATCCCTACAACATCTTGTCACAAGCAAACGCCATTAATCCGAAAAACACATCATGCAAGAAACATAACTTGACGACATATCGTTTTGCTCCTTCAAAGAAAAAAATTTCACATCATGTGAACATCACCATGTACTCTTAAATCTCAGTGTACAAACCATCGACCAAACACAAGTCGACAAAACATGCCTCTTCAAACAACTGACTCTCAAGTCAAACAAAAACATGTACAAATTTCCATCTTTGCTACATCTAAGTGAGTTAACATAACTCTACGTTTCAAACACCTTCATGGCATAAACATGCAACATGAATTCAATTGGCAAAGAAATGCATCAATCATCAAAATACATGCAAGGCCTTAATTGGATAATAAATCTAACCATCTCTTACCAAACCATTTCAATGGTGATTCTTTCAGCTACATTTCATCATGTGAATCATCCTGACCCACATCAATTATGGATTCTTCTTTTCCATTCTTGTCAAGATCTCCCTCCATCTTCTTCAAATGTCATGGATGAATTGCTGGATACAAATTCCAACACTTGTCTACAAGATGACCCTGCTTATGGCAATGAGTGCAAAGCAATTGCATCTTCTTTTCAACATGGTTTTCCTTGTCCAATGGACCTTTGGCTTTATGTCTCCTTTGTTTTGAAAGTTTCCTATGCATGGCTATCTTCTTCCAACGTCTTGAAACATTATGGTTATTCAAACCACAAAAGGAACATGAAAAATTTCTCCAAATATTATGGGAATATTTACCATGTTTATCATAATCAAAAGCAACTTGATTAAAGGTAGATTTATACCTTGCACATTCACCTTTGTCGCCTTCTATAGGAGGTGAATTTGATGAGGTAGTGGATCTCTTTGGAATACCAACAATCGTTTCAATGACTTTAGAGCTTTCAACATCTTCTTGTTTTCCATTCTCATTAGTCGCATGCTTATGAGCATTTTCTTGCAAAGTGGGTATAAAACTTTTGCATTCCTCATGAACACAAAATTCACAAGCTTGAGGTAATGAAAATGTAATGAAAGTCCTTCTTGGATCACCTTCATGTGTCTCCTTGGCTTTGGAGCATTCTCCATCGTGTTTTCCATAACCAATACCCAAATACCCAGGCCTTTCCTCAACAACAATTGGCTCAACTATGCCTTGTGCATGTTTTCCCAATCCTTTACCTTCATAGTCCATATTCATCAATAATTTGGACCCTATTCCTCTAGTGTGTCTTTCAAAACCACCAACACATTCATATTGAGAATAAATTGAAGATAAAATTGAATTGCATACCTCTTTTTCAAGCACATACTTGCCTAGAGTTTCCTTAGCATCATGGATTTGAGTCTCCATCTCATGCATCCTTTCAAGGGTTTCATTTGCAATATGGAGCCGAGTCTCCATTTCATGCATATTTTCCAGGGTTTCATTTGCAATATGGAACCAAGTCTCCATCTCATGCATCCTTTCAAGGGTTTCATTTGAAATATGGAGCTGAGTCTCCATTTCATGCATATTTTCCAGGGTTTCATTTGCAATATGGAACCAAGTCTCCATCTCATGCATATTTTCAAGAATCTCTTGCTTCTCCTCCTTCATGGAAATCAACTGCTCTTGAAGTATAATGCTTTCCCTCTTATCTTCATACATCTCTTGCACCATATCATTCATGATATAGAGCTTCTGCAACATCTCTTTATCAAAGAGTCTTGCTAAGGAATTTTTACTAGAAACATCACTTAATGAAGTTTCCATCACACTTGAAATGCATAAAAAGCTTCTTTGCTATGATTTGAGAACTAAGCTTTCAATCTTGACCTTCTTCTTCACACATAAACTTGCACAAAGTTAAATTATCCTTGCACAAATTCAAAACCAATAGCTAATTATTCTATCTAACCTTGGCTAAAATGAGCTAAATTGAGCTCTGATACCAACTTGATCTAAATATGGGAAAACTAGTTTTGTTGTGCTAGTTCCCTCATCAGTATTAAAAAAATGTGTTTAGGATCGTCTCAAGTTAGCCAATTGTGAATGGGTCTGTGTCAAGTTTTAAGTGTCTTTTATGAGCAATTTATTAAGTAAATTACCTATTAAAAACACATGTACAACAAGTAAATTGCATAGAAATAAAACACAACAAACACATTATACAATAGTTGATAATTGAGTTCACCCCTCCTAGGCTACATATCCATGGACCTGCTTCAACTAGCTAGGCCCTCTTTGGATTAATGGTCAATTCTTTGATTGCATGCACCTACAGTGCTCCAATGGCTTTGAAACCTACTCCATTGGATTCAGAAGACCCAAAAACCTCAAAATAGACTCTTCAAGCTCTGAAAATGGTCTTCAGCTGATCTAGGCATGACCTCCCCTCCTAGTGGCCCTTGGCTTCTTTAATCTTCAAACTGGAAAAATCACTTACAGAAGTGCTCCAACGCCTCTACAACCTACACCATCATGCTCAGAGCATCAAAATCATCTAGGAATGACTCTTCTTGAGCCAAAATTTTTCGAAATATGCCAAAGTTATGGCTCATTCAGTTTTCCCTAGGAAAACTCGTCCAAATCTGGAACATCTCCAGTTTAGTCCACCAAAATTGGTAGTGGCGCTGAAATTGGCAGATCTGCCAAAATTTCTATTGAATTAATCTCAATATTAATTATCTTTAAGTGGGAGTTCAAATCTGATTATGCGCATTAAGTGCATTTTAAGTGCCCTCTGCCTGGTTCTAGGGTGTGATCATGTGGACCAAGGGCTGGCCCTTCTTGCCTCCACTGAAACCTTTGTAACAAATTAAATACAATTCAATTGCAATATAGGTTAAGTTCTTTGGTGTGGATGTAGTGGTAATCAAAGTGAGTTGTGTGGGGGAGGTCGCGAGTTCAACCCCGACCTCCGCCCAAAAATTTTGCTCCAAATTCTATTAATATGACCTTTGGAAATGAAATTCGAAATTCAGACTTAACCACATTCGGCCTCGGGGGGGGGGACGTGGCGGCGTTTGGGCTTGCCACGTGTCCTCTTCCCATTAGCTTAAATTAAACCAATAAAAAATTGCCAAGTGCCCAAAAAGTTGGGCCAATTAGAAATTTACAGTTGTCATCTTGTCATTGCGCTGAAGAAATACCGAATTTTGACCTTTGACCCTGTTTGACCCGCTTTTTTTTTTATAAATTCGCCTGTTTGGCATGACGATCAGCAGGCTCTAAATTTCACATACAGAGTCCGTTTTGAGTGAAACAAAGTGTGTTGGATTCCCAGTGACGAGCCCAATATGGTCGTTTTGTTTTGGTGTGATTCTAAGCACTTTGAAGTTTTGGAAAAAAATTCCCCCCAATCTAGATTCTGATCACATTGATGGATGGATACACTCAACATCACCATCCCATGTCAATCCCCTTTGACTGAGCCTTATGTCATAATTTGGATGTTCATGATTTGTAATTCCATATGGCACTTTTTCTACCTATTGAAGAGACAATATCTTGCAACCATCTTTTGATTAATGCTAAGAGTGGTTCAATGCAGTCCTAACTTAGCTCGGGACCTGTTCTGTAGACAACATCCAGTCTTGTGTTATTTGCAAATATTCTGACAACGTGAGAATTGAACTGTTAATAACTAATGATGTCACTTATGATCCTATATGCTTCATGGTTTGGTGAACTCCCAGGGACAAGCCTTACCACATTGATACCCATGCAATTTCTTGATGAATAATCAATAGATATTTCAAACAATAGGGAACCATAAAATCAGAACCCATGGCTCACTCACATATTAGAAGTTTAACGAAAGGGGGTTTCATAATGCAGAATTCATTTTTATTCTTCATAAATCCTAAGCAACTTAGTTTAAAAAACATGTGTTTGACTATTTCTTCCTTGCAAATAATGTGCACAATACCTTTCATCTGTTAGCCTTGATTTATGAAGTCGAACGTTGACAACTGGGATTGGGTTGAGTATCACCCAACATAATACTCAAATGTACAGTCATGAGTGTATGGCCTGAGGTATTTTAATCCCTCTGAATCCCTTACTTGTAGGTAAGTATTTCTTCTCTTTTTGTCTGGTTTTCTATGACAAAAAAATAGGAGAGTTACACCCCATTCTCATAACTGCATGTTGAGATTCATGTTTGTATAGTAACCACCTCTAATTATCAGATTGGATAAGGAAGAGGTTGTGTTACAATCTTCTCTTCTTTTATTTTTCTTTAGGTCCTTTTGCAAATATTCATTGAGTTAATCCTTACAGATAGGTTAGCGAAAGTCGTAACCACCTACCATACTTCTAATATCGTGGAAATTCTTTTATTAATATTTCCAACAACATATTATCAGGTTCCAACAAATAGGCTAGATGTCACTTTAATCGTGGAATATAGTCTAAAGATAAATTTTGCCTAAATGTAGAGATGGGTTTAGCGAACAATGTCTTTGGTACTAAATCCATCACTAATTATGTTATCCTTTATTTCAACATTGCATTTTTAACTGATTGAATGGACCATTGCATCTCCATAAGCTCCATTCAAATATTTTTGAAGGGTTTATTCCTTTGATATCAATATCATAGTTCACCTTAGCAATAACTTCATCATTCTTCACATTTATTTTTTTCAAATTGTAATTTATTCATAATCTTATTTTAGGTTGTGTTATGCTATTTGACTAATTAAATTACAATTTTGATTGGTTTTTGTTGAGCCAACTCCTTAGAAATGCACTAAATTTCCAAAACTCACCTTCTGATGCAATCTACTTCTTTCGGTGCTTCATTAATATTGTCAATTTTCGTAGTTTAATTCTAGTATGCTTTGGTGTGCCTTGGGTAAACTTACTTCTCTTTCTTTTGAAACTAACTCCAATAACATGATACCTTTCAAGGGTAAACCCTTGTTGATTCATGTCACCACCATTTCCAATTGATCTTCTTGTTGAGTTCCCTTGCTTGAGGCTCGCACTTCAAAGTAGGAGTGCTCTTTTTTGAATGATGTGGAGTGGGACAAGTGATTGCAATTAAATATACATGTTGTTTTCATGTTAATTTAGTGTTGAATAAGGTATTTGTATCTTCATGAAAACACTATGGAGTATCAAGCATTATTTAATGATCTCTGATAGCTTTTGCTTGCTTCACTTGAAATGTAATACCATATCTAATGGAGTTAAGATGAAAAGAAAAATAAATTAAGGGTCAAAACCTTTTACTTCTTCTATCTCATTCAATTTGGTCACATCAATATATTGTAACATACTCATCAATTCTATAAATATTAACTTTAAAATTTCCCAGTGAAATAGGTGGAGGTATGAATTGTTTCTTCCTTTTTTCATTGAAGAAGTGAGCATAGAACCTGTACTATCAACCTAATTCTGATAAAAATAATTTTTCATAGACATAAATTAGTAGTGAAAAGGTCTTTATTAAAAATATAAATAGCCTAAGGTATGAAAATTCTCGTTTTGTTTGAAAAAATAATTTTCCTTCTAAGAGAGCGAGAGCATATTCTAGTCGATGAGTTAACAAACATTGTTATGAATTGTAACAAGAAATAATTGTATACAAAATAAAAATGGAATGGAGCCTTGTGTCTCCAGGGATATGGGTTCCAAAGTTGAATAGGGTAAATGTAAAAATTAGAGTGGTGTGACTTTGGGAGACCTTCTAAGACATTGTAGTAGACTATGGAATACACCTAGTATGCACACATATAAAACCTTTTTGATTGATTGAAATTTTCTAGTTGGTTAAAAATTTTAGCGAAGATTGCACATGCCCAATTAGATATGCCTCCATCATGCACACAATAATGTAGAATATATAAAAAATACTTGGAAAAATAATCTTACAATTCTAGACCAGGAACCTAGGCAAATAACCAAGCAATTTCTTTATATGGGATAACAAGCGCGCATACCTCAATTTTGTTGGAATTAACCAACTACATAATTGGTTTCTTTAGGAAATTATTCAACAGAGTATTCCTTCATTTAAAATTCATCAGGAATGCAACAACTTTTGCTACCTTGAAAACTCATTTAGCTTTTCAAAGCCTAAGCATATTTTTGAAAACACTACGAGTAATAGGAATATGGGTGTTGGAAGAATTAACAAGAAATATGTGCCTTTTCCAAGGGTCAAATATATAAATGCACCACAAAGTAAATTATGAGAAATGAAAAACTTTAGGCATGCATCCACATGCACAATATCTAAAGTCCATACCTTGTTATTATTATTTGCCTCTGCACTAAGGCCTGAATACCATCTATAAGCCATTGAACACTGAAAATCATGGTCATGTGGCCCAAGTGTATTGAGAGTGTCTCCCCAAAAGGCTTCTCGTTTTATATTTGGCATGTCTTCTTAATACTTATCAACAGTTGTTAAAATGAGCGAGTGAATCACAAGCAACTAATTTGAAAGGATTGATGCATGAAGCAGAATATTGATTCAAGTTGTGTGGTTTCGTGTGAAAGAAATGAATCACATATAATAAGTATTGAGTTGATTTCAGAAAGATAGTGAACCCATAACAAGAAATTTTCCTTATTTAATACCATAAATAAATTTATTCATGTGAGGGACGTGTTGGAATTTTCAATAAATGTGTCTCAAATGTATAAAGGACTGATGAATAAAGGATGCAAGATGTGGGTTATGGGACATAAGAATGAGGATATGCTGAAGAGTGACTCCAAATCCACACACAAAGGAAATGCTATGTCTAAATGATTAAATATGGGACCATGTAGGAGTAAATAGAGATCATGAAGGATGTTCAACTCACATGCAAATTAAATGACTAAGTATAGAAGACTTGGGAGTGTCATGCAAGACTAAATCATGTGGGATGAAGTCATGCAAGATAGGGAGTAAAGAAAAGTCATTTGGAAATGTGCAAGTGAGGGAAAAAAAAACTTAAATATAGTAATGGTGCATTTTTTATGTTGCAGAAATGCAGGTGTAAATTGCATAACACAAAATGTGGGCGTAGGAGGATTTATAGAGAAAGAGGGGTCACAACCCACATTCAAGGAACAACTAAGGAAGAAAGTTTTTTTGTTTTGTTTTGTGGGTTAAAGAGAAGTAAAAAAAATGAATTGTTTGACAACCTGCAATCATCAAAGTTGTAAGTATTGGAAAAAGAGGAGGCTCAAAGTCAAAACAGGGTGTGATGGTTCATAAGGCAATTGATCAACAAATATTCGTCAACACGTGAGAAAATATCAGCTTTGTATACAATAATGCATGAAAAGTATGTACAGATTAAATAGAAGAAAGTTTTGACATTAGAAGTTGATTGAACTATTGTCAGTTCACTCCTTATCTTTTAGACCCGCCATATCCTCATTTTGTAAAAACATAATAAAATAACATAAGTTCAGTACAATAACTACTTGCCAACATTCAAAGATGTAATAAAAAAGATACAGGTTAAAATGTTTCCCATACCTTTTGATTCCTCCAAGTCACTCTCATCTTCATCATTTCGAATAATATAATAAATTAATATTTATGAATGTACAAATCAAATTGTACCTAAGTTTAAAAAAACACATAATTAATGTTTCATTATCAAGACATGGGTTGGAAATTTCTAGTGCTCCTTCATAACTATACCTTAGGAGTACTTTAATTCTTCAGTAGTGAGATCATGACTATAATCAATCAAATATATGCAATAAAAACAACCACATTTAAAAATGACATATATTAAGATAGTATATTAGCATAATAAATGAGATTATATTGACAAACTTACACGGCACCCTTTAATTGAGGATCTCATACTTAATTGAAATAATGTGAAATTATTACTTTCTTTAAATCTATTCATGCCTATACATAAGATTATATAATATCAATTGAGTTTATCAAAAAAATAACACAAAAGTAAGTCAATGGCACTAAAAAAATTACATTAAAAAAATATAACAAATTAAAAACATGTCAAAATAAATAGCTACAAGAATAATAAAATCAATAACTATAAGCATATACAACTTTTTGTCTTTCTAATTGTGGTGTTCGAGGGTGCATTCCTCATGCCTCATTTTCATTGGCAATCCTCTTAGCCTCTATCCAATCCTTAAAGATAATGCTTTTAAATACAATTTTATCAACATTTGATGGTTTGCTTTTTATTTTTTTCTATTGTCCTTAGAGAACCCACTGATGTACTCACTAAATTTGTTCAAGACCATAAAAAATGAAGTCATCTAAATTTTTTAATGATGATACATAATAAAATATTAAAAGTAAAGGAAAAGAAACATATATGTCTAAAAAAGAACCTAAAATTAACATATTTCACTTTATATGGTTTCTCCTCCTTTTGATAGTCTTGAAGAATCAATGAAGGGCCCATTTATCATTCAATTATACATTTGGGAACCTTCTACATATATATCGTAATGCTCTCTGCTTATTATTGTTGCTCAATTTAGCCTAATGTTTGTGGTATTCTTTCAACCACTCTCTCGTGATGGCCTAACTATTTTTTTTGTTAAAAAGTTTTACCACTTCCAAATTTCAAAAGCTCTCTTTTTCCAGCAACTTATATATCGTCATATTTAAACCCCTTCACTATCTTCTACCAATATGTATATTTGTATTTATTCATCATCATCTATGTGCCTTATGATCAAACATTAATATGCATGTCATAAAACGAATAAGTACTCTATAAAAATATGGTATATCGGATTCAATAATAAATTTCAATTTTTGAGATGGTTGATATGTATATGTATCAAAGACCTCGTGGCTTTAATTTTGGACATTAGAAAGAGAAGGTTAGATGTTAGTTTTTTTAATACACAAAATAATAATTTTTTTTGGGAGAGTTTTATTGCTTGTGGTATTTACAAGTGGAATCTACACATGGGAGATGTAGTTTCTATTATATTATGAATAGAAATGGAAATTTTTTCATTGGAAAAAAGAAGAAGAATACATTACATGTCACATCTAACCTTAGATATTTTTCATTATAATATCAGTATTCACCAATAGACAACCAAAAACAAAACATATTACAAATTGTAATAGACTAAGAAAACCCATCATAGTAATTAAGAGTAATACAATTTTCTCCAATAATTATTTTAACATTTAATTATTTTCTTTCACATGCCCAAACAGTTGTCCCATTAATTGCTTAAGTTGCTTTTGGTTCTCAAGTTGCTTGCAAACCTTATTATTTATTTATCCTTTGGGATTTTGTATTTGTATTAATTTCGATATCTTGTTGATGATCTCGATTCTCAAATTATTATTTTCCTTGTAAAAGTAGAAATCAACTTGTTATTTCAATAGCCAAGCTCAATTGATTGTCCCCAATTTTGTTGGACATTTGATTAGTTCCATGCTGGTAGGTTCTTGATTTGAATTTCTTGGGTTAGGTACACTAGTATACGTTTATTCACTTACTAAGAATTCCATATGTGAATGTGGGGAAGCAATCCCTAGGTTTCTCGTGATGCTTTCTTTGAAATGTGTGTGTTTGTGTGTATGTACATGCATATATTTCAAGTGAAATATGTGGAACCCAAGGGATGCTTCCCCATATTCATGCATGAAATCCCCAATAAATGTTCGACATTGACTAGTGCCTCTAACCCAAGGGGATTTGAATTAAACACCTAATGCCACAGAACTAGACAAATGTCTAGCAACACTACCAACCAGTTGAGTTAATGCATCAGGCTATATAAAAATGCTATAACTGTTATTGAAAAAATATATCAATGATAGAAATGAGTAGAGAGACACTAGTTATCTTGGACATGATGATGCCTCCCTTTCCCTAGCAATGATGGAACCTCCCTTAAATTGTAGGGTTGATGTGTTCAAGGTATAATTTTAACTATGACAACAATGATGACCTCGGATAAATCAAGATGTAGATGTATATTAGGTTAGCTAGTAGAGGGTTTGAGTAATATTAAATAGTCTTATTATGCTTGTTGGTTTAGTATCATAGGTTTGTTAAGGAAATGCCATGTGATTTTAGGCATAAATAACCTATTTGTTGCATATCTTATGGAACATAGGGAAAATACCCTTGTTGGAAATTATGGTACACTTTCTACCAAAATACTAGGTAGGGTTAAACAATTTGACTATTTTTGACTCCACAAATAGCAATTCCAAATGAATTTGAGTTGATAATGACCTGAAATGAGACATCTTAAGTAATTATGGACTTGGTTAGGGTTTGTGATCCCAACTAAACTCCAAGTCAAGGTATAACCTAAGTGAGTGCCATGAGGGTCAAAGTCAACCATATTAGAAACAAAGGTTTGGAGATCAAGGAAAAGAAGGCATCCAAGGATTGTACCAAAGTGTTATACACACCTGAGAGGTCACATATCTAGGCTAATGCGGGTGGAACTTCAGAAATTTGATTAGTCATAGAAGAACAACCTTAAGAGGTACACCGTGTCATTATTGCATGGGTCAAATATGGCTAGAACATAAGAGTGGTCTAGGTAACTCATAACAGGTAGGCATAAGTAAGTCACTCTATTATAAATCTCATATGCGTGACACATTCTTCTACAATTTTAAAACCTATTAAACATTTCAATTTGAGCTCATGGAAAATTAATACATCACCCAAGAATTTAATGTACATCATAAAATTTCGGTTATCATACTTTATTTCCTTCTGGGTTTTATGACCCTATGGCCCTATATTTTGAGTACAACACATGTAAAAGTACCATAAAACCTATCTTGTAAACCAATAAAAAAATAAATAATTTTCAAGTTAGATTTCCTTTCCTTCTTCATCTTTAATCATTTAAAAAATGACATGTAACTTTAGTTTTAAATGAGAATTTTATATCATATTCAAGAGAATGAGATGGGTGAAGATTTCATCATTCCCATGAGAGACTTATCATACACATGAATCCATGGCTATGTGGTAGAAGGTTTTAAATTATACATAGTTTTTGAAGCCTATGTGGTAGGAGGTTTTAGTTTCTACAAAGATTTTGAAGCAATGGTTTTCAAAGCTAAAGCATTATGATCTCTAAGCTAGTTTTTGAAGTCATGTTTTTTAGCGCTAAAGCATTCTCTATAACCTATAAACAAGAGTGGTATTTTGTAAATTTTAAAACATCATCGGGATAACTTCTCTCGGAAGAGGACTTTTTAGGAGCTAAGGTTTTCAATGAAAAAGTTTATGTTTGGTTTTTTTTTTTTTTGATGAATAAAGGTGGTTATGGTCCAATAATTATTTTCTAACATAAATATGTCCATATTTGTAGTTGATTTTTCGACTTCCTAGCATTATAGTTGAGCATGTTAAAAGATACTTTATCTTTTAATATATTTATTTTTTAAATTTTATTTCACTTCACATTTTAATTTTAATTTTTATGTCTTTTAATAAGCCTAATGAAAAAAAAAATGGTTGACTTAAGCTATGACTTAAATTCTAATGATTTATGAAATAAGTTCACGTGTCTAGGCCATTCTTTGCCCTGTATTTTTAGGATTTTATACCCAATCTCTTAGATGTTGGTAGTTAGTTTTTTCTATTTTTATAACATATTTTTTTTCTAAATTAGACTAATTTATATTATATTCAGGACAGATGGTTGTTGGACTAACCAACCCCTGTTCGATAAACACTGTTCAAAAAATAAAAAATTGGGTTGCCCTTCAAGGGGAAACCAACCATTAACGAGTTCAAAAAATAAAAAATTGGACTTCCCTTCAAGGGGAAACTAACCCTTAACGTGTTCAAGAGTAACATAGTTTGCAGGAAGAAGCAAAAATAGTCATAAAAGCCACAAAAGAGGCTGTGTAAACTGAAATAAAAGAGGGCCAGAAGTTGTAGCTACCGATTATGGGCATCATTTTCCACCTGTTGTGCATTTTTTTCAATAATGAAACAACCATATTCAAACATGGTCTCTATGTTTGCCTTTGTGAGCTGGGGGTCTAGCTCCGGATTCAAAGAGGAGATCGTCTTAGTATGCTTGGCCATTGTAGTGCGATTCGCGCTATCTGCCACTGCTTCTCTTTTCCGGGTGTCATCCGAA
The DNA here is from genome assembly GCA_034641835.2 of Pinus albicaulis. NCBI lineage: Eukaryota > Viridiplantae > Streptophyta > Pinopsida > Pinales > Pinaceae > Pinus > Pinus albicaulis. The sequence continues at coordinate 1,182,482,965 of CM076582.1, forward strand.
GGGAAACTCCATCCACCCTCCAAGTCGTCCTCCGATTTTTTGACAGGGAGTCTAGCGGATTTACGAGGAAGAGGAAGAGGAGCACGAGATTGTTGATTTGTGCGTCCTTTTCCTACCTCTCGAGCTAGATTCATGATGCTTCTCATCCGGGAGACGAACCAAAAGCTGGGTGGAGAGCGTTTGGGGGCCAAAGAAGGCGTCGAGAACCTCCAGATCTTCTAGGGCAACAGAGAGGGACAGAGTGCGCGGAGAAGAGCCAGGATACAGAGCGCGGGAGGGGGTGCCTCTACCACCTACACAACGACATCACATCCTATGGCGTCGCAGCATGGTCTCAATGGGGAGGAGATTCTGCTGGGCAGAGTTCGAATGCACAAAGGGAGGCAGGCGAAGAGCAGAGCGATTAATAGAGGAGTGAAAAAGGAGGTTTGCAGGGAATGAAAGCTGAAGGTGGATATGAAAATGTTGGGAGCCATCAGCCATTAATGGCCAGCTAGCATGAGTAAAGGCCGAGGGAGGGGGAGTGAATGTCGCGGAGTGCTGGCGTCCTCCCCTGTACTGCTTATTTATGGTTTGCACGTTGGAGGAAGGTGTTGCCATATGGTTCAGCCACGTGACCTTGTGTTGAGTGGCGAGGTGGCAGCTTGTGTTAATCATGCCAGGCACCTGCATCCGGGGATTTTTATTGATTAATTGTAAAACTGAATTTTATTTCACCATTTCCTTCATGTAAGAGTTAGTGACCAATTTTTATATATATAAACACAAATAAAATTTTGACACCAAATATGTTAGCAAATTATTGTTACCATTTGGTGATTTTAGAAGGTTACACATTAAATCATTGTTATGTATTTATTTACATTTTATTTTTAATGGGTAGAGAAATAACTCCATGTTTTGATAATATTCATTACTGTTAATTATTCATAAATGTTGAGAAATCATGTTGATTACATATTAAGGTAGATTTCCCTTTCATGATAATTACTTGTGAGAGTTTTTTGGCTTATTATTATTATGTTATGTTCTTCTTCATCAAGAAATTACCATAATGTACATGAAGATCACAAAGAAACAAAATAACACAATAAATTAGGCTCTCCAAGCTAGGGCCAAACCCCCACAAAGGGGAAAACCCATAAAATTATCTTCTTATAGAATCAGATCAAAGTGAGATATCCAAGACCCATGACCATGACAATACTCCAACCCTCAAGATGCCAAGTCAAACCCTCCTTCCACATAGAAAATTCATCAATAGAAAAAATACCAACAACATGTATAGCATTAGGAACAACATTTCAACAAGAGATGTGTCATGGTAGAACTATCACATATCCAAGCTCAATAAACCTTCCTTTACACGTAAAAACTACAGAATTCGACCTCCCTCGAGTTCGCTTTTCTTCTTTGATTTATTTCAAAACAAATCATGTGAATTGCTTGTCCTAAAATAAGCTCGATTCACCCTCTATTTATAATTTCTAGAGGGGTTCGAATAGATGTTTCTTCTGAGGCAGGGCCAACTTGACATCTTGAGGTGACTTTGATTCAAATCACATCTTTGAAAAAATATTTTCTAGGCTATAAATAAGCCTTTGAATTTGAATAATACAAATAATAATGAGCATGAAGAACATGCTTAAATAAAATAATAATTTGACTTGAGCATGAAACCCATGCTTGAAAAATATTTTTTTTTCACATGAAATATACATAAGTAGAATGATAATTATGAAGACCGAACCTAGTTACATTTTCCAACACTCCCTCTTAACTAGGGAGATATTCATAATTACACAACTGGATACAAGGATCATAACCAACATTTTCAATCTGCAAAATAACAGGGCTTTGACTAACAAGCTCTAACTCTCCACTAGATTAGAGCACAATGCTGGGAGGGGTACAATTGGACATCACCACCACCGCCGCTCAAGGAAAATACCCCATCTGGATGTTCACCAGGTATGTACTTACAAGAATATTCTTATCCTGGATTCCCAATCCTAAAATAATATTATTCCTCTTCAACTACTCTTATCTTGGATATCTTTTCCTATCCTAAAAGAGTGTCAGTCCTTAGGACTACTTCCTATCTTGGATTCCAAATCCTCAAGGAGTATCGGTCCTAGATGCTTATCCAATCCTCCATTCTCCCTACTCATTCCTTCACTATACTTACGACTATTAGTCTTGGTATAATGCACAACACATGGATAATATGTTGTCCCTCATTACTCCCTCTCAACCAGGGAGACATAACCACAAGCCTTATCTTGTATCAATCATCAACTGCATGTTCTTTTGTGGAGATCTAGTTGTAGCTGCGGGGCTCCTATTTTTCACATCATCATATCAAACTAAGCTTCGACCTTCTTGGATGTCAAACATTTTATGGAGCCAAAATATTTCATAATCCATCTTCGTGACAAGGTTTTTGCCATCATCTTTCAAGAAATTGTATCACTTTCTACTAGCCAATAGTAGTATCTATGTCATCAATAGTATATGTCAAATCAATCAATGTGGAACCAAACTTCCTCATAATTTTTGGCATATAATTTCTTTCTTTCATAACAAAATTCTGCCCTTATGCTTTTTCAATCCATCATAAGTGATGTTCACCCAATCCATGTGTTCTCAAATCAAATCAAACCAAACAATTGTAGGTACGTCAAAATCATCCAAAACATTATATCTATCCAACTTCTATACATACTTTTGCATTGTGTCTTTCCAGGGAGCCAAAACATATCTCAATCAAAACATTATTACAGTTGCGAAATCAATGTCAAAATTTGTTGCTTTCTCCCTATAAAGTCAATATTACTTCCTTCTCATTGTTTGGTAGCTGAGGTGGGTGAAATTCTCACCATTTGTTGATCAAGCTCAAATAGGTCATTATCACATTGTCATAGTCATCACATTATTGTCATAATGTTTGTTATCCATCATTTTCTAATAGTAGATCATGCATCTATCTTTGTTATATAATTTTCTACCTTATTTGAGATCATTTTTATGTCTACCATATAGTCGTTATGCAACAAGGTTATTGTTATAGTCTCTAAGTCACCTTCTCATAGATTACAGTCATGCCTCTGTCACATGGATCGCAGTCTCAGTGTCATCATGGTCATTGTTTCATTGTTATATGGATCATTTTCTTACTACCAATCAAGGTCATTGTATTTCTATCAACAATGTCATTGATATGTCAAAGTTACATCCATATTAGGTCATTGTACAACTTTCATAAGGTAATGTAGTCATAATTATCCATTTTCATATATCCTTAGGTCACTATCATAAACCAAGGTCATTGTTATGCAAATCACAATCATTCCTTCTTGTTGTATAGATCATTGTCCTGTGTCCAAGTCAATCATAGAGATCAAGTCATTATCATATGCCTCTAATTTGTTTCCTTATAGATTATTGTTCATAAAGAATAATGTATATATTCAAGGTCACTCTTCCATATATTGATATCTCAGCCCCTATTTCCATATGTCATAAGGATATTGTAAGACATCATATCCATAAGTATCACTTCTAGCCTACAATCGTGTTATACAATTGTCATAGTTCTTGTACCTTAAAACAAATATTAAAGCCACTCAACAAGAAAATCGCCAAAGGATTATGGCCACCCTCTGAGAAAGAATACAAGCCTTAGAGTAAAGAATGTAAGCCATTGTAATTTGAGATGAGTCATATAGTGCGGGCCACTATGAATATTGTACGAGCCATGTAATGCGAGCCATTGTGAATACTATGTGAGCAAGTTATGTAATGTGAGCTATTGAGAGGAGAAATGAGCCACATATCATTACAATGAGTCTCAGAGAAATGTAGTCACGAGCCATTGTAGCATGTTATCCACATAATAGGGTATGTGAGTTAGTTATCCTTCCTTGCAAATATATTATTTTGACATTATTTGGTGAATAGGGTAAGCTACTAATGTTACATTTCTTCAATTTCTAGAAACCATGGTAATTCCAAGCTTCACAAATAGGTCAACTTCAAATTAAAATTATGTTCAATGATTTGATCACGTGTAGCGTCCATCAAGTATTCTTTTTATATCTCAAATCTTCCTTTTCAGAATTTTGTAATCACAGATGTTCTGAATACATTTATCTCATATGCTATAGTGACATAATGCCAAAAAAATTCAGGTCCTAGAACTACTTCGCATGCCTCAGTGAGTTTGTATATCATAGTGTCACATAGGATATTTGATGCTTTTGTAGTATAATGTCACATTGAGATTCAAATGCTAGTCTTCTTAACTTGCATACCTTCCAACGTTTTATACTTGTCTCTTAACTTGCTTGTCATAATATGCTAGGATCCCTGTCATGTTCTAGTTCAACCACAACTGCATTATGGAAACACTGTCGCTGGCCCTTATGTTGTAGCTCTCATATAGAATATATTGAAATATGTAACTAGGTTCGGTCTTCATAATGACATATGTAATCATTATTTCATGTACAATTTCACATTGAGATTCAAATGCTAGTCTTCTTAACTTGCATACCTTCTAACGTTTTATACTTGTCTCTTAACTTGCTTGTCATAATATGCTAGGATCCCTGTCATGTTCTAGTTCAACCACAACTGCATTATGGAAACACTGTTGCTGGCCCTTATGTTGTAGCTCTCATATAGAATATATTGAAATATGTAACTAGGTTCGGTCTTCATAATGACATATGTAATCATTATTTCATTTATTTGATATAATAAGAAAAATAAATTTATCATTGTTATTCTTGAGGCATGGGTTTCATGCTCAAGGAAATTTATTTTATAGGTCAAGCTCCCATTGAGAGCTTCTAGGGCTTGTCATTAAGTTTACAAGTCATAAGATTCATCATCATGTATGAATGACCCTTCTTGGGTATGTTACATATTGTAAATAAAAGTTATTTAAATAAAAAGGAGTCAAAAACCCTCAAAGACCTTGTCATGGTGCTACAATGAACAAGTTATCCTAGAGATAGTGACAAGTCAGCCTAATTTGAAGTGACTGGAAGCCTATATATAGGGCACTCGACCTCATTCAATAAGACACACTACACAAATCAATAAGTTTGATCAATGGTCAAGAAGAAGCATCATATCAAGCGAAGAAGAGGAAGTCAAGAAGGAAGAAAGATCGAAGTAATTTTGGGTTTGCTTTGGGCTATTCTTGTTCACACGTGCGAGGAGACTAGGGCACATCTTACTACAACATATCATAAGTACAAACACCTCAAGAAGGTCGAAACAATATAAGAATAAGTTCCCTCTTGCAAGTCGAAGTCACAAAGAGATAAACTCAAGGCAAGCGAAAGAGAAGAAGGGATAAAATTACCCTAATCCTATCACACATGCGAAAGTTGCAGGAGGCCAAGAAATGTAGGAAGAGAGGCCGAAAATTATAGTCTAGTGTTGTTGGGCTGAAGTCAAGAAGAAGTTGTAGTAGTATCAAGGAGAGGTTGAATTTTTTTGACCTGATAAGAAAGAGGCAAGGTTTGCCTTGGTCTTGGAATTTTTCAATTGAAGGTCTATAAGAAGAGAAGGATTCTTGTGGGTTTTCCTCTCAGTTGGAGAGGGCTTTTCCATAGTTGATCACCTATATCTTGTGCCCTTTGTCCTATTGTTATTTATGGTTTGGTAGTTGTTTGATGAAAAACTAATAACAATCAAGTAAAACTCAAAGTTAATCAAGTAAAGTAAAAATACATCACAAGCAGTTATCGAAAAGAAGAGAAATCTCCTAAGTTAGTTGCCCCTAGATTTCTCAACAAAAGATACCACTGAAATTGCCTTAAAACTTTAGATAGTGTAATCACTCCAGGAGATTATATTAAAATGATTAGTAACAAACAAAATTACTCTTCTATCACAACCATTTATGCTTAGGTTCACACCTTTTTGGCTTACCACAAAGTAAATATAGCTCATAGTTTGTGTATACCACAGGGAATGCAATCTTTAATAAATGTGATCCATAAAATGCAATGTGAGTCACAAGTACGTTCCATAGATACAACATGTGCCATAAGGAATGTGATATTCAATGTGAATCAATGTGATATGCCATAAGTACAATGTGTTCCAATAAGTGAACCATATAGCATCCCTTAGTTTAGAGTGCAGTTTATTGTATGCAAAATACAAAGATATCGTTCAAGCCATTGTTTGATATGTATGCAAACCGAGTATGTCATGTCAAGCAAATATAACCTAATATCAATATAATTTGATGCCACTGTATGGGATATATGATCCACATAGTGTAATTCCACTGAGAGTGATGTCACAGATAGATAACGATGCCACTGTTGGAGAGCGATGCCATAAAGCCACAAAAACAAAAGCAATGCGCTGAGCCACAAAATAACATAACGAGTCATAAATAGTGTGATCCTTCATAGAATATAAGTGAGTCCCAATAGAATATAAGCGAGCCAAAGATCTATGAGAGTGAGTCACAGATCTATGAGAACGAGCCACATAATAGACTCAATTAATGAATCGATAAAAGAATGTGAGTCTCAATCAATGAATAGAGAGTATAAGTTTCAAACCATTTTGAATGCAAACTTCAGACATGATGATGATGATATTATTTTAATAGTGATGATTGTTATAAAAATGATGAGAATGCCAACAAAGTGTGATATTCAAACTTTCATTCTTCAACCTTAGCTCTGATACCATGTTGAGAAATCATGTTGATTACATATTAGGGTAGATTTCTCTTTCATGATAATTACTTGTGAGAATTTGTTGGATTATTATTATTATGTTTTGTTCTTCTTCATCAAGCAATGACCATAATGTACATGAAGATCACAAAGAAACAAAATAACACAAGAAATTAGGCTCTCCAATCTAGGGCCAAAACCCCACAAAGGGGGAAACCCAGAAAATTCTCTTCTTATAGAATTAGATCAAAGTGAGATATCCAAGACCCATGACCATGACAATACTCCAACCCTCAAGATGCCAAGTCAAGCCCTCCTTCCACATAGAAAATTCATCAATAGAAAAAAGACCAGTAACATGTACAACATCAGGAACAAACTTTCAACAAGAGATGTGTCATGGAAAAATTATCACATATCCAAGCTCAAGAAAACCTTCCTTTACACGTGCAAACTTTAGACTTCGGACTTCCTTGCCTTTGTTCTTATTCTTCGATTTATTTCATAACAAATCATGCAAATTTTTTGTCTTCAAATAATCTCAATTCACCCTCTATTTATAATGTCTAGAGGGGTTCAAATGGATGTTTCTTCTAGGGCAGGGCCGACTTGACATCTTGAGGTGACTTTGACTCAAATAAATAATTTGACTTGAGCATGAAACCCATGCTTGAATTTTTCTCTCTTCTTTTTGTTTTTACATGAATTATACATAAGTACACCGATAATTATGAAGATCAAACCTAGTTACATTTTCCACCAATAAATACATAGAGGAGGTGGTTGTTTATTTCACCTTCTAAAACTTATGAATGAATCTTCCTAATTACAAGAATACTTACAATTACCTCAATCCCTAAAGATTAGGTATCCAACATCTTACTCCTTAATCCAAATGGGGGTTTGTGAGTCCAATCATCTTTTCACACTTTTCAAACTTTTCTCTTCTATTTGCTTTGGTGAAGATGTTTGCAAATGCTCGCTTGTGGAATGATGTCTCAAATAAATCGTCTTGATGTCTACAAGATATCGAATAGATGGTACTTTGTTTTGATGTTCTTGTTTCAATCATCGAACCCAAGATTGTTGGCCAACTGAATTGTAGAAGTATTTCAACCAAAAGAGGAGCATAATTCACATGTGCCTCATGCACATATTCAAGTATTTTCTTGAGCCACCCAATATTCGTTGTTACTTTTATCACTGCCAAATATTCTTCCTCTATTATAGAATTTTCTAGAATTGATTGTCTGTGTGATCTCTAAGAGACAATTGTTGATCCAAAACTCATGAGATAGCCTAAAGTTGATTCTCCATTTTATTTTTCCCCATAAAAGTTTGAATCAAAATATTCAATTAGGTTGAATTCATCCCCCTTAGAATAATTAGTCCAACATCTCAATATCCCTTTCGGTATTTTAGAATTCTTTTTGTAGTAGATCGATGCCTTTGATAAGGCTTTTGCATTAACTTGGAAAGAATCCCAACAATAGATTAAATTTCTAGTTTGGTGGTGGTAAGGTAGATTAGACTTCACACAAGATATTTGTATTTGGTCACATCCTCAAATTCATTCCCTTCTTTTGATGTGAGCTCTAAATTTCATTTCATTGGATTACAAAGAGGATTACACTCAGTGACGTGAAACTTGTTCAACAGTTCTCCAATGTACTTTTGCAAGATGAATATGTACTTTCAATTTTGACTCACTTCAATGTGTAACAATCCCGACCCCGTAAATGTTATTAGTAGGTGGGGATTCCAATTTTCATTTTTATTTTCATTGCAATTGTTGGCTTACAAAATCACTAGTATTTTAGTTTTTTTCTCCATATCTCGTCAATAGATCTTTACCCTCATTGCTCGGTCGACAAATTCAATTATGCCCGCCACCCCCACCCAAAAAAAAAAAAAAAAATCCTTGTCACCCTCATGTTTATATACCTATTGACAAGAAGATATTGAAAACTTTATTTTCCTTTATTACTGGAAATCATCATTCTCTCACAATACAAGAGAGAAGTCTTCCCTTTGTCACCAAGGGATAATCCTTCTCATGTGATACACAGGATGAGCTAGTCCTATTTTGTTGATGATCCACCTCTTCCCACAAGATAGGCCTTCATTGTTGATGATTTACCTCTTTGTGCGACATAAGGGAGAGCTCGACCCATCTTCTTACATGACTTAGAAAACATATTCATTCCTTTATCATAGGAAATCCACCTTCTTGTGTGGCATAGAGGATGTGGCTTCCCCTTGTCATGACAAAAATGGTTCCATAATAATATATCACTATCAAACGGTGATATTATGCAAAGAACTATTGGTTTTCACTTTTTTCCCTTTACTTTGAGCTAAGTTTATAATCAATTGGAGGGTTTATAGGTGACACGAAGATATCCTCTTTATTACTACCAAGTTGGGATTTAGTGGACCCAAAACAATTTGTCGAAGGGTAATTACTTGGATCAATTTGAATGTGGAGGTTTTCATAGTTTTTCAACATGTGTGAGTTTCTGGAGCAAGACACTCCAACCATCATTATAGACACATAAGCTTGCAATGAAGATGAAAGTGTGTCAAACCAAGAATTTACAAACAAACTTGGATCGATTGGGTTGAGGTTAAATTAGATCCATTGGAATAGATAATCGGTATTAGTTCTAAATTCAAAGGTGATTAACCCAAAATAGAATAAAATATTGGTTTTACTCCTAGATAAAAAGTCAAAAAGACAAAAAAAGGTTAATATGGTAAATAACTAAATTAAGAAAGAGATTAAATAATATGAACAATTAAGAAATTAACATTTTGACCTCAAAGTTAAATAAATTGTTGACGAATATATTTGATTGGAGATAAATCTTTGTGGATAAAGAGGAATAATCGTTGGTTAAATAAAATCCTCAAAAAGAGGCTATAAATAGGGGAGAAACCAAATAAAAAGTAAGGGGTAGGAAAATTATAATAAGTTATTAGAATTAAATTATGGAGACAAAAGAAAATTAAATTAAATTTTAAGTTCAAAGTATATGAAAGAATTGTATCTGAGAATAATTAAGAATTAAGAGAAATATAGATACTAATTCTAGAATTTGAAAAACTATATTAAGTTTTTGAATTAAAGATGAAGAATTGTATTTGAGAATAATTAAGAATTAAGAGAAATATAGATACTAATTCTAGAATTTGAAAAACAATATTAAGTTTTTGAATTAAAGATGGGAGCATTATTTGAAAAGAATTATGTACTATTTTGAATTAATGATTTAATATGAGAGAATTACGAATTAATGATTGAATATGAGAGGACTACAACACAATGCTTGACTGGAATCAAAAGATAAAAATAGAGATTAGGAGTCTGAAACAAACCAACAAGAAGAGATTTAGGGAGAGGCCATAAAGATGGAAAAGAATATTAAAAAGGTTAACTTAGAAACAACGATAAGGAGACTTAACGATATTGAAATTTAGAGGAAGGAAGGGTAGGTGGGGGGAAGGATCACTTGGTGGTTTTATTAGTGAGATGAAGAATAGTAGGTTCCCAAGACATACTTTGTTTAGATGCATCCTCACAATTAAAATTATTAGGATGCTTTTGGGTAGCAAGTGCTTTTGTAGTGACTTGAAAATAATAAAATGGGATAGAGGCCAAACTTTTGGTTTTATCAAAACAAATGAGATGGGTAGAATTGTGAGAGTATTCAACGATGGCTGATTTAAATATTTGATTATGAATTGTCAACAATATGCTTTTTATTATGGGTTTGAAATTATCTTCCATTCTAGCCTATGTATAGTTTTCCACAGGAGCAGGGGATTTATTAACTCCTAGACCCATCTTAGGATCAAATTTCTTATTAGCGGACCTGAATAATTGTTTAGGGGTTTTAATGGGTTTAAATAGTGTTTTTATATTCTTTCTGCCAAAACTTTTGACATAAGATTAGTAGTCCCATGGATATAGGTAAGAGAGACTATATCCTGAGGGAAGGAAAAGATAGATGGAGGGCCAATTAAAAGGATCTATGTATTTGAGAGATCAAGTAACCATTGGCTACAACGGCCATGGTTAGGTGTGTTTTCTCATCCTCAAGGAACTGAGGGGAAATATTTTGAATGGATTGAGTAGTTAAAGTTTTGAGGACAACAAATGTTTGTGTTGGGTGATGGTGGGAACTGGAACAATGATATCTATCTATGTAAGTCATTTTTCTAAAGACTTGGTGGTTTAGGATTTTGTTAGGTTGATGTGAGATAGTGACATCAATAAATAGAAAGGAGTTGAAATCTTGAATTTCCATAGTAAATTGAATTTGGGGGTAAATGTTGCTAATATGGTTTACGAAGGTGGCGGGGCTAGATTACAAAGGTATCATCTACAAATTGATACCAACATTTGGGCTTTAAATGAAAGATATCAAGAGCTATAGTCTCAAAGTATTCAATAAAAATGTTGGCCATCACTAGCGACAAGGAAGATCCCATGGTTGTGCCTTTGCTCATAACATGTTTCTTTAGAGGTAAATAAGGCGGAGGTGTGGCAAATATTTATAAGGTTAAGGATATCTAAATCTACCAATTTAAGATAAACTCAATGGCCTCACCAGAACTTTGGGAAATAATGAAACAATGTCAAAGCTCACTATAATGTCATGTTCGTTAAGGTGAAATTGTCAAGATTTATGGATAAGTTCTAAGGGATTTTTAATAAATAAGGTTGATTGACCAATAAGGGGCTTGAGCTTAAGAGCAAGGGAATGTGAAAGGGCATGAGTGGGCACACTAATGTCACTAACTATGGGTTTAAGGGGAATGCCTTGTTTATGTATTTTAAGTTGTCCATAAATTCATAGGGTAAGAGAGTTATGAGGAATGAGTTGCTTTTGGCCTCAGGGGTTAAGAAAGGATGATTTGATCGCCTTAGTGACTTGGCTTGTAATGGTATTAAGGGGGTTCTTGGGAAGAGGCTGGTAAGAAGAGGAAAGGTGGTCATGAATTTTAGAATCCTAGCATACAAATGTTCATAACCAATGTTGCATTACCTTTGTATACTTTAAGAATGATAATATTGGGTTTGTTATTTAGACTTCAAATGGATTGGAACTATTCTTTTAAAAGGTTTGGTTTGGGAAGCTTGGACTGACAAATAATCCAACCACTCTTGCCAAATTTCTTTAGGAGTTATGGAACATAAAATGTTTTTGAAAGGAATTTGATGGGGGAGTAAGAGTAAAATTGAAACCTTTTACAATGAAGTAAATGGAGTCAAGTTGTGCCGAGATTGCTTGTGGAAGAACGATAATTCCCTTGGATAATTTTGCCCAAATTTTGTTGTGGATTGCCAGTTTCAAGCATCCAGATTGTACTCAGATTTTCATTGCTGCATAATAATAAAAACCCTCATTGTTGCACCGATTTTCCCAAGTTGGGTTTTTCCAGGGACATTTGTCTAAAAATAACGGTATCAAATTTATGTGTGTGTGTGCTAGTATTTTCTCAATTTCTAGCGCTTTTCTTCCAGGGGCATTTGTCCAAAAATAACGGTATCAAATTTATGTGTGTGTGTGTGCTAGTATTTTCTCAGTTTCTAACGTTTTTCTTCTGCAGCTTATTTGTGAAATCCACAATGTGAATTATTTGATATTTGTCGTAACAAATTGCAAATAAATCGTTAAATACAATTAACAATTAAGAAAATAATTTCCAGTTGTTGTGATTGAAATTTTCGCACATACAAATAGTTATTTTGAATTCAATGGAAAATAAGCGTTATCATGAGATACTTCCGGCAATTTGTTTGAATGGGTCATTACATTGAATCATAATTGATATTGTAAGTTTTTCCGGCAATTTGTTTGAATGGGTCATTACATTGAATCATGATTGATATTGTAAGTTTCTCATCTTTTTTTTTTTTTTAAGTATCACTAAATCTATTAATAATTAACATAAAAATACAGAGCTGCCACTGTCCCAGCTAAGGTAGCCTGGGCATAGGGCTTGAGTGTCAGGAAAAACCATGTTTTGGACTGCCCAACATGGGGAAACCAGTCCCAAAAAGATTAACATTCGCCGCCCTTGTGAGGGAAACCGGCATTACATCCCAATAGTTTGTCAAAAAAACCAAAACTTTAACAAGCCACTCTGCAAGCAGAGGATAAAACCACCAGAAGCATGAAGACTTTGAACCTGGAATACCAAAATCTCTGAGAAATCATTTGATCACTGAGCATCAGTGTCGGAGGGCGGCTCTTCAACGACTCTGCAGCCCCAATCATCTTTACCTCCCTCGTCGTCCGCAGAAGGTGGTACAGGGTCTTTATCCGCTTGCTCCACATTCTGTACCTGCATAGCAACGTTTGGGGCAATATTTAACTGGGCTAAGTCTGCAGCAGCGGGGCTGGGTCCGGAGGGGACTTGGAAAGTGACGGAGGGCCCAAGAGCAGAAGTCGATGGAGGCATAAAATTAGTAGATTCTTCGCTGACCGAAACTGTAACAAAGGCCTTGAGAACCGGACGATCGAAAGAGCAATTAAAGGTAAACTCAGCGTGTTGGGTAGACTAGCGGAGGAAAGAAGAAGAATGCGGGTGAGGGGCAGAGAGACCTTCAGGGGGGCGAGTCGGAGGTTCAGAAGGAGGCACGGATTGAGGGCCACGAGGTCGGCCTCTACGGCCTCTGGGATCCAGAGAAAAGTCCGAGTTGGATTCAGAGACAGGGGACGACGGAGAATGATAACCTCTGCCCCGACTAGAACCTCGTCGACAGCGCATACGTTGGCGTAAGCGTGGCATTGTGGTGGGGGGCGACTGAAACAGACAAGAAGGCAGAAAAAAAACTGTGCTACTGGAGCAATATAGTGAATTGGAGAAACCGAAATGACTGTGCGAGAAATGAAAATCTGGAGTGGTTTCCAAACAACAAACCAATTCACACCTTCTGTCGGTCTGAGTTCGAGCACTGGGCAGCGAGCAGGCAGATGGGCAAGAAACACCGTGAAACTCAGCAGCAGAGCAAACCGGGCAGGCGCCATGCATATATTCCCTATCCATGCTAAGAACCGAAGTGAAGCCAATGAAGAGCCCTCTGCAAAGACGATTCCAGAGATAGCAGTTAATGTGGTAAAGGGTGGTAAATTGAATGCCGCAGTTATTACAAGTGTGGGAGGCCACATGGCCTGCCCCATTGTGCTGCCTCGAGAGGCGACGAGGGACTTGAGTCCCATCACTATGCGCTGGAGGCAACCGCATCCGGTGGCAAGTTTCTCATCTTTATAAGTAATTAATAATCATATTAGCCACTTTCATAGTTATAGTTATAAATGATGTGCCATAGTATAAGACGCCAATGATGGTGAAACATTTATTTAACATTTATTTTGCAAGTGCGACCGCTCATGATACAAATTCTATTTATTTCATATAAGAACTGGGCTAGAGAACTAATCAACGATTTTGGGAACGTACCATTGCAAGAGTGCTCATGAAAAATTAAATAACTCCCCCACGAACTCATCGATTGGAGTCACCCATACTGTAATTATTGTAAATATTTCTTTATAGAAAGCAACCATCAATTTTGTGGTTTGTTTATTGTAAATGTCTTTCGAAAACAACCATCAATTTTGCGATGTAAACATGACATGGAGAACAATGTTGAAATGGGGATTCATTTAAGATATCTTTGCTTAAAAATATATATATGCTAAATATCGATCCTCCAAGGCTTTAGTTGGAGCTAAAAGGTTTATACTTTGAGCGGCTTAGTTTGAACTAAAGGTTTATAATTTGAGGTAATAACAGCAATGAATGGAATTTTTTTCCCATCTGTTAATTTCTATAAAATATCATACCTAATATTTTAAAAAATTAATACATTTTATCAATAACTTATATTGTATACGTTCATAGTGCACACTCATTCGGTATAATTTCTCCCACAAACTAGAATTACATTCAACTCTAATGACATTTCAATATAATCAATTAAGTGTACATTCGACGCAGATACTTCGATATAATTAATTAAAATGTACATTCAATTTCAGTATAGTTAATTAAAATGCAGTGTGGTGAGGCACGTAGGATAGAAGAATTTTGTCTCTGATCTATTGTGATATTTAATTCAAAAGGAAAAATTCACATACAAATGTGGCCTAGAAACAAGTGAAAATTTACATCCTTGAGAGGGATGATAAAAAATAGTCTGTTGATAAGTTATAAATAAGATTTAGCAATTTATTATAAATATACATGAACTTCCTCATACGATCCATTTTAAGGTAAGCGACTGCCGAGTTTGAACTCTGTGGTAAGGCTTTTCAAAGGCTAAGGTCCTGAAAAGTTCTAGTTGAGCCATAGTTAAAGGTCTCAGTCTTCAGAAAATGGTAGGTTAATCCTATGGGAAAAGGAAAAGGTCAGACAGGATACATTTGCCATGCTCGAGTAAGCATATCACTTACCCATCCAGCCCACTCAATCAAGTCATCAGTTACCAGAGTTAGAAAGCATACCTTTCCTATGCTGGAGTAAGCATACCACTTACCTTCTAGCGCAGCAAATCAAGTCATCAGTTCCTAGGGTTAGGATTAAGATGTTACTGAGTTTCCCTGAGCAAGGCCTTAGTCCTTGTTGGAATGATAGACATAGAGCTTTCCCTGCCTCAGCAGAGGCAACACAAATAAGACCTTTTCAGGACCTTACTTTCATCTCTATGCTGCCTAACGTGATCCGTGGGATGAGTGTACCTTGAATAAGAATATAGTTGGGGGTAAGAATTGGCATATACCTGCCTCAGCAAACACAACATAAATAATAAGAGCCTCAGCAAAGAGAAGATAAAAAAGACCTTTACAGGACCCTAATTTCATCACGATGCTACCTAACGTGAGCTATGCGATGAGTGTACCTTGAATAAGAGTATAGTTAGGCCAAAATTGAATGCCATTGTCCATATTTGTTACTAGAACCAAAACTAAATATATGTATCTGTAGATATTAGTCGATTCAAAGGTTGAAATCAGAGTCTAAAATGTCAAGTTTCCAGGCTTCCAAGACTAAAGGCGTTCAAATTATACACTGCAAAATAACCTTCAAATAACCTTCCTTCAATATGCTTCAACACGAAGTTCGCATATCACATGCAGGAATGGGATAGAGGGCTGTGTGTTCATCAACCTCCTTGATTGGTGATCACCTCAACACACAAATAATTACACCATTTTTACTTGTTCTGCATGTTTGGTTACAAGAATTGGTATTAATATGACAACATTGTTGAACAAGTCTATACTTTCCGAGGAAAAGAATTGAAAGAGATGTGGTTGGTAGTCGTTTCTGTGCAAATATTCCCAAGTTACATGTCACTTAGATTTGTGTGACGCATAACTAGGTAACAAATTTCAATGCCTGTTTTACAGAATCAAACAAACTGGTAATTAGACAATATAACTTTTGGAAGCCTTTTTGCGTGCCCGCTTTCTTTTGGGGTTGGCTTCAAGCAGCAGACAAGAACACGCATCGAGTAGTTCCATATCCTCTTCACATGTCAAAATCTTGGCAAATTCAGGATTTCTGAGGAGAAGCTTGGACACAAGATACCCAGCAATTGACCATGTTTGATACAGCCGTGCTTGCTTTCCTATGAAGCGTGCTCTTTTCGTATCATAATATTCTGGCCACCCATCCCTTGATAATCGTTTCTCAGCGACTGCCACTGCTTTCCTTGCTAATTCTGGTCGATTCATTTTTATGCAAGCTACTGTAAGCTGCAATACACGGTAAATCAAGACATTCAAGACATTCAGATACATGTAATGACAAAAGCCTTGCATAATCGCCTTATTGTCGGTGACATAAAAAAAAATAGCATTATTAATGGCTCACCTGCCACAACAAAGTGGGCCAAGATCCTCCATTGTGGTATGACCAGGGCCTGTAGTAACATTGAGTTATTAACTGAGCTTATCTAAAGGCAAGAAAGCAAAGTACCTTGCAGAGAAGAACACCTACAACTTCTTTCAACTAAAATTACCGAAAGACTACTTTTGATTACTAAAATACGGGGCACACAATTTTCCTTCCGTGACTCAGGTAAGAACACAGAAAAAATGCAAAGAATCAACGGATTTTGCCATTTTTTTGCCAATACAATTCTCATAAATGTTTTGGTAGTAATGCAAAGAATCAACGGCTTTTGCCATTTTTTTTCCAATATAATTCTCATAAATGTTTCGGTAGTAAGGAAAAGACGAATACGTGTTCTTGGGGTCACTGCCTGTGATGATCTGCCATTCTTGGCCATCAAGAGCTGGGTAACATATTTTTAAGGGCATGTCTGCAACTAAATCATTCCACTTTGCTCCGATAAGATCCAATACAGCATCTGACTGTTCTTCAGTGGCAAGATTGCAAACTATAGACCACAAGTTGCCAAGTGAAAAGAAGCGGAAGTCCATATGAGCAGGCTGTAAGTTGCCAATAAAATAGCCTCCCCGGTCAGGCATCCATTCTACCAGCCATGCGGAGATTTGATCTGGATAAATGTTGAATTTGTTTACTGCATCATATGAGTACTCTTCAGTTTTGTACCGATAAATCTCATTTAACTTTTTCATGTCAACCCAGTAGTATTCTCTGATGTGAAAAGACAAAGCGATCAGCCGGTTATTCATGGCTCGTATGAGGTCTGCAGATCCATCTTCCGGAGTTAGCATCTCACGCGCACACCGCAAAGCTGAATAAAATAGTGCCTGCAAAAATAAGCGCAATATTGATTACTCAAGCCATGATTTAACACTTAAAACCCACTGGAACCAAGAATAAGATGAAGAAAAAATAAGTATATTAAAACATGGACTGTAATTTATTAACAGATTAACATACAAAATTCTTGAGTGAAAGAAAAAAGAAATCACGAAGATGCATCCTGAAAAGATCTTTACAGTTCTTGTTAGTGTACCCTATATATTAAAACATGCATTGTAATTGGTTAACAAATTAACATACAAATTCTCAAGGAGTGAAAGTAAAAAGCAATCACAAAGATTCATCTTGAAAAGATCTTACAGTTCTTGTTGGCGTACCCTATTTATTATGGTCATTCACTACTACTAGCCTTATTCGTTGCATCACTGCTATAGCACCAAGCCAAAATCGTTGATCTAAGAGATGAATAAACTAAATTGTCATTGAATTCAATTTTTGCATTAGAAGAGGCCCATACATGTATTGCAATGTCACTCATAAATAACCCCCACCCCTTGAATAATCTCTAGTGTTAGTTGAGCTCTCATTCTCCTCCCGATTTATCTGCCATTGTATTTACTGCTTCTCCTTCAATCAGTTTACCAAACCTACAAACTTAGATAGATTTCTTCCCACTTGGCCAGAATTATGACATATGTCATAAACACTGCCCATTAGCTGATAACATCAAAACATCACTCACTTCATGTAATCCATTTTGAAATTCCTCATGACTCTTCAATCTATTCCCTTTCACTTAGCCTCGATTCTCTAATCATTTAAAAGTACCCACTAATCAATCGCATTTCAACCAAAACCTCAGAAACGCTTATCAACAAAGAATGCAATGACACACCTTACTATCAGAATGACACGGGAAGTGCTCCAGTCCCTTGGAGAGCCGATAACAAGGTTTTCCATGTGTCTCTTGTATTTTGGTATTTAACTTGATGAAAGACTTAATAAGCTAAGAAGAGAAGACATAAGTAAAATAAGTAAGCTCACAAGTAATTATCAAGAAGAGAATTTGAATTAACCTCTGCCCTACCTAATTCTCAACATGGTATCAGAGCCAAGGTGCTGAAGACAAGGGCTACTTGACAAAGAGACACTCAAAGAAGCAAGAATCAAAGTCCACATTGAAAGATCAATTCAGTTTGCAAGGAAGATTCTCAAGTATTCACTCATCAAGAAGATAATCTTTGCCATCAAAGATTTATATTGAAGACATTTGTCATCATCACCATTGAAGACATCTACATTGGAGAATTCAATCTAAGAAGGAGTTCCTAACTTCATCTTCATCAAAGAAACTGCTGGAAGGAGAAAGTCACCTTACTCAAGTAAGTATCTATGACCTTATCTAAATCTGTCAAAATGACTTATTGTATAGAGAGCAACAAATTGGCTGGGTTATCAAACTTTAGTGCATGGAAGACAAAAACAGATTTGAATCTAATTGAAAATGAATTTATGGGCTACATCGAAGGATCTACAATTCAACCTTCAAAAGAAGACATTCTAGCATATATCAAATACATGAAGCGAGACATAAGAGCCCGAAGGATTCTTATAGAATCCATAAAGGACTCTCTCATTCCCTATGTATCAAATCTAGAATCCTCAAAAGAAATATATGATAAATTGATGGAGCTCTTCTCGAAAGGTTCTGCGGGGGAAATAATATCCCCGAGACAAATTATACAAACTGAGAATGTCAAGAAAGGAAGGAATAATTCCATATCTGATGGAGATTTTCGCAATACGAGATCAACTGCAGAAATTGGGAAAAGGAATGTCTGATGGAGAAATTCTCACTATGGTACAAAATGCTCTACATAAAAAATGGGAAAGTTTCGCTTCTAGCATCAATGGGAAAGAAGAAGCAATACCATTCCATGATCTATGTAAGATAGATGAAACAAGATTGAAAGCCAAAACTGAGATCTGCACTCGGATTGTTAGGACCATTCAATGCACTCAGATTTGCAAACTTTGATTTAGAAATTCAATGCACTCAGATCTGCAGACTTTGATTATGGAAACGATATGGAGGCTCAGGTGTGCAGCAAATGAAAACCAATTCAAATGCCCGCAGACCACCCCAAGTCGAAGAAACACATGCTAGTGCGAGTGCTGGGATTCGATATTAGAAAGAATGTCCTCCTTCGGCCAATGCTTGCAATCCTTCAGCGACGGCAACATAGAACTATTCACACGCTTAATTAATCTAATCTCACACACTTTATGCTAATTTACTTATTTACGGAGGAGGATTAGCTATCATGGCACTACATCTTCTTGGCCCTCCTTAGTGTTGGGAAGTGTAACTAGGATCGGTCTTCATATTGACTATGTAGTTATGTATTTATGTAAAGAAGAAGACAAATATAATAATATATATTTTTGGTATGCTTGCCTCGTGGGTTTCATGAGCAAAGTTTTATTATAGGTCAATAGACTTCTTCTTGATGTCTAATAGGGATTTGTCTTCTGGTCATAAATTGTATTAATTAAAGAGTCATGTTTATGAAGAGTCAAGTCACACTTGTATGCCTCCAGACTGTGTCACAAAAGCCTTGAAGATTGCACACAAATGATGATCAAGATCAGCATTGGAGAACCCTTCCTTTATCTCGCTGGAAAATACTATGTACAAGTCGACCTCAAAGTTAAAGAACAGGTCGACATATTTACACACAGGTTCAACTATTTAAAGGAACCTGCTGATTACAGTTTGACACAGATTTCGTTGAAGCACTCTGTGATTTAGTGCGAGCTACAGGACAGGGAAAGAGTGCAAGTAAAGGAGAACATCTCTGCGTTTTATTTGAAGACATATCTTTGGTCAAAGTCTAAGATCTCAGTGATCACATCTATCTGCAATAAGTGCAAAGTAAGACTGCGTTCAAGTAAAGAAAGAGAATGTATCAAGGTGTGTAAATAAGACTGTGGAAGCGCTGGATTGAAGTGCGGATACCTGACTGTGTTAAGGTACAGTGAAGTGCGGATATATGACTTATGTTAGGGTGCATTGAAGTGCGGATATAGAACTGTGTTAAAGGGTTGCAATAAGTGCAAGAAGGGACAGTGCTATATAAAAGGATATCTATACAGTGT
This sequence comes from Pinus albicaulis, assembly GCA_034641835.2. Taxonomy (NCBI): domain Eukaryota; kingdom Viridiplantae; phylum Streptophyta; class Pinopsida; order Pinales; family Pinaceae; genus Pinus; species Pinus albicaulis. The sequence goes on from CM076582.1 coordinate 1,182,503,550, forward strand.
GTTAGAAGTCTAGTCTAGGGCTGTATACAAAGGATTGGTATAGAAGTATATAACACTGTCTTAAGTATAAATCTAGAAGTCAAGGAGGATCCAAGTTAAAGGAGAAACCAAGGACTAGAGACGGAGCTCTCTAAGGCTGGTACAGAACAGTGCAGGGCGGTGCAGAAAAGAAGGATCAGCTCAAGAAGTCAAGGAATAAGCAGAGACAAGGTCTTGGAGGCATACAAGGGTCAAGGGTCTGAGTCATGGTCATGGTACTTGTCATCTGAAAGTCTATAAGAAGAATTTCTTGTGGGTTTTCCTCTCCAAGAGGGAGAGGTTTTGGCCCTGGCTCGAAGAGCCTAAATTTGTGTCTCTTGTGTTTTTGGTAATTGACTTGATGAAAGACATAATAAGCTAAGAAGAGAAAGACATAAGTAAAAGAAGCAAGCTCACAAGTAATTATCAAGAAGAGAATTTGAATTAATCACTGCCACCTAATTCTCAACACTTAAGAGGAGTTAAGCCAGAGCTGGCTATTTGAGGAGCAAACATAGTGCACAGGTTACACACAAAACAATTTGTATATTGCATTTCAAAACCAAAATACATCCCACATATATAGTGCTTGTGAGATCCAACAAATTCCAAACTGGGAGATTATTGTAAGTATAATGTAGGGGTTGTTTGGGGATTTTTCATTCCTAGGGTAACAAGTTAACATCATAGCTTCGAGAGCTGGAAGAGCGAGCACATGTGAGTAAGGGCCTCTGTGTGCAAATATTTGGTAGGCATTTGATCGTAGTTGAAGGGAAGAGATAAGTAGGGAATCAAAAGAAAAGGGAACGAAGTCGTTGTTGAATAAGCGAAAGAGAACGAGTACTTGATGGTTGAAAGACACACAGAAGATTTTGGGAGCCTTCCCCTTCCCCGATAAGAAATAGATGGAAATTGTGCAAGAGCCAGTGATGAAGTACCTGTCCAAACTCTAGAGAAAATATGACAATTTCTGTAACTAAATATGTGTTGTTGCATTAGTTGGCTATGTGCAATTAAATATTAAATTAATTGGTTCAGATTTTATGCCCCGGAAACCTTTTTTAAGGAGCCTCCAGACACTCCTCCTTGGGCATTTCATCCCTTGACAGGCAGGATATTTTTTGCAAAATGGGCCCAAATCTAGATGGGAACATATGGAATCGTTCCTGATGGCGTTCTCACCAACTCAGGCAACGTTTTTCTCTCATCCACAAAGGCCCTAGAACAGATTTAGGCTTTTCAAGCCAGGGCCAAAACCTCTCCCTCTTGGAGAGGAAAACCTGCAAGGAATTCTTCTTATAGACTTTCAGCTGACAAGTACCATGACCATGACTCAAACCCTTGACCTGTGTATGCTTCCAAGACCTTGTCACTGCTTTCTTCTTGACTTTTACTTGATGATCCTTTCTTCAGCACTGCTCTGCACCAATACTAAGAAACTTGGTTCTTAGTGAACTCCTTTATCCCTCCTAGTGATTCTTCAACATCTTGTAGTATCTTCTTCTAGCTTCGGTCTTCTAGATATACTTCAACAACCTTGATAACATTGTTTTACCTTGACAAGGGGGTGGCAACTTGTTCTCCAAACAATGAACCTGTGGTGCTCCCAGTGGGTGTGGGGGCACACTAATGACCTCATGGGTCTCCAAATGAGTCGAAGATGCCTGTAGACCATCTGTAACGGCTCAGATGATGGAATGAATGATGTCATGTCAACATACAAGTCCTGGGACACCTACCAAGTGTGTGGTGCACTTGTGGGGCTAGTTGGGCATAATGTATCAGATACATCGTCCTCGTCCCAAAGGTGGATCTCGAGCAATCTCTGAGCGTCTTTGGGGATCTATGGAGTGTTGTCTACTGTTGTGGAGGCCCATGGCTCTCTGCACACACCCTATATGTGCCAATGTAGACCTCTGGAGGGTTAGGACCCCATATAGGGAGACTAAACCCAAATAGACACCATTTGCAATCTTGCATAAGTTCCAATGCATCCCCTATCCTTCCAGCACAGCAAGTCATTAAAGTAATCAGGTAAAAGAGCTTACAAACCATGGACAACAAGTGGACACTTCATAATGGCATGCACTTCCATAGTAGGGCTTTGGCATGTGCTAATGTCTCCAAGCTCCAAATGGGGTTAGCCAAGTATTGTTGGAAAGTGTAACTAGGTTTGGTCTTCATAATGAGTTGTAATTATGAATTTATGTAATGAAGAAGAAAAAGATAATAAAATGTATGCTTGCAATACTTGCTTCATGGGTTTCATGAGCAAGGATGTTTTTATTATAGGTCAAAGACTTCTTCTTGATGTCTTTAGGGGTTTGTCATCTTGTCATAAATATATAATTTGGAGTCCTGTATATGAAGTTGTGTTACACTTGTAAAGGACAATCATTGATATAATTATATGCTCCAAAGACCTTGTCAAAGTGCTCCTTGAAGATGGCCTAGAAGATGTTGGAAGATGCTCCTTATAAAGTCGGCTCACAAACAGTTGTTCAAGTCGGCCTTATAGCAAATGATCATGTCGGCCCAAGGAGGGTAGGATTGTCCTCATATATAGACAAGTCTGCGGCCTCATTGTACACCAATCAGTTCGGATTACTTCTATGATAAAGTGCGAGGATCAAGTCTCCAATTAAGTGTGAGGTCAAGGACTGAACTCTAATGCAAAGAGAAGTACCATATTAGCGAAGTAATAAGGAAGCCTTATCTCTGTCTCTGGGTCATATACACCGAGGTCACTTCAAGACTGTCGAGGGTCACACTTCAAGAAGAAATAGTGTTGTGATCAAGTGTGAATCAAAGGTTTGTTCTAGTGAGAAGTCTGGAGGGTGATCTACTAAGGAAAGGGAAGGAAAGTAAAGGTCTACTGTTGGATCAAAAAAGAGAGACATAATATCTCTGTTTTGAGAACAACGTGCTTGGTATATCTTGGAAAAGGACCGAGGGTGACTACAGTAAAAGAAGGATCACTACAGTGAGCTAAGGATCTCGGACTTGGAGATAAAGAGGTGCAAAGAGAAGGTCAAGTAAGAGTCTCTGGAAGGCCGAGGCTAGTTCAAAGAAGGGCAAGAAAAAAGCATAATGTCTAAAGACTAGGAACTGAGCTTTCCTAGTGGTGGTGCAGAGAAGTGCAAAAAAGGAGGTCAGCATAAGGAGCCTAGAAAGAGCAGTGACAAAGTCTTGGAGGCATACTGGTGTCAAGGGTCGGTGTCATGGTCATGGTACTTGTAAATTGAAGATATATAAGAAGAATTACTTTCGGGTTCTCTTCTCCAAGAGAAAGAGGTTTTGGCCCTGGCTTGAAGAGCCTAAATCCTGTGTCTCTTGTGTTTTGATAATTGACTTGATGAAAGACATAATAAACTAATAGAAGCATAACAAGAACACAAGTAATTATCGAGAAGAGAAATTTGAATTGAAAGCCCTAATTTCTCAACAAGTACCTTATTAGGTGGCTTCTACCTTTAGAAAGGGATAAGATGTTCGAGGTACATCTGTCAAATGGCAGTGGCATGTGATAAGGAGGTGAATGGAATAGGGAATGAAAGGGGCAATCCTGGGCCACATATAGGGGTACAAGGGTAGTTAGAAGAAAGGAAGCCCACACTTGGGTATATAATGTATAGGAGGGAGAAATCGTGGTACATGAGGTGCCTCGACCTTGATTTTTTACTTTTCTTTATATGCCTTTTGCCTTTTATGATTTTTCTTTGATTAATTGCTCGGGGCTCAAAGGATAAGAGCATGATATGTAAGATATAACAATGGATATCCCCTTTTTGGTGGGGCGTTTAATTGCCCTCCAAGGGTTGGGACAATCATGGGTTCCTTAATGATAAAGGAGACTCATCTAGAGCCTATGGAACTAGGGTGATGGTCATGGGTATGGGGTAGAGCTCATGCATTGGATTTTGCCCACGTGCTAATTATGTCTGTCTCGACCATCTTTTGCATCTTGTGGTACATTTTCTTGTTGAATGTGGTCATTTATGCTTTTACTTTTCTTTTCAGCCGCTTAAGCCCCTGAGGCACCGTTCTAGGCCTGACCCAAGGTGGGGGCAAGGGAATGGGGAGGCTAACCCTATGTGGACCCAGTGATGAAATGTGGACCTAGGTGGGTAATATGATGAATGGGGCTATAGTGAATGGAAGGAGAGTGATATATGTGGATAAGGGAGCAAGACCACTCAACCAAAGTCGGGGTTTCCCAAGTAGTACCACCCTAAAACCAAATGATCAGCAAAGGAGATCCAAGGGTAACATCAAAAAGAGGTCTAGGGGAAAAAAGCACAAACTAAGCCCACTCTTTCTGCCGAATCCCCCCATTAATCTATGCCTAGAAGTGTCCATGATAAGCAAACCCAATACTCAATTACCAAATGACAAGACATACCTTTGGGTTTAGGAGGCCCACCTTCAAACATACGACCAATACAGATGAGTGAGGGACCACATGGCTAGCTCAGGTGGCAGAGAAATGGCACAATGAGCTAGTTGATGGCTGCAAGGGGCTACTGGCTGCCGGCTGAGGACCATCATGGAGAAAAAAATATCTTCTAGGGCTATCACCCACAAAGTGGTGGGTAATAAGACCTACAAACCAATTCCTCCAATTTTTCCACTCAAAAAGTACCAAGATAGATGAAAAATTATATAGTGATCCATTTTGAATCACTAGGAATAAAAATTAGACTTAAGATATTGCGAATATTTATAAACTGTAGAAATAAACTTCATATGGTTGAATTTTATTAAAATAAACAACAAATTGTAGCTTCTAGTAAGTGCATTATTGTTCCTCTTTTTCACTTTTCTCTTTTTCTCTTCTAATTATTCCTATTTTTTCCTCCTCTACCTATTTTCCCTCTTCTTCTCATCTCTTCACAATTTTCATTATTTCCTCCATTCCTCCTTGTTAGCTTCAATGTCTTCCCTGCTTGCTTTTTTTGTGCTTTTGCATGTGTACTCCCTACACTTCTTCCTTGTCCAACCATGTTTCAAAATTACCTTTCAAATCGAAAAATATCCCAAACAAACAGATATAGAATTTTTGGGACTCTTTCTATAGCTCTAGCTTTACCCTTGCTTATGGAATGGCTTCCATTTGGGCTTTTAAGGCATAAAGATATATCTCAAATGGTCTTTATATTTAAAATATGTCAAACACTCAAATCATTGTCCATTTCTATATGTGATTAATGTGGAAGTTGTAACTAGAGTTGGTCTTCATAGTGTAAATCTATCATTGAATATTTATTATATTTTTGTCAAAGCATGTTCTTCATGCTTAAATAGTAAAAAAGAATTCATTGCGAGTCAAAAGAAAGTGTATTTGAGTCATGTCCTCTTTGGACATTTGTAAAAAAAAAAATTGAATTTTTCTTTGAGTCATGAGTCCACCAAACAAACAAGTCTGCCCAGTCCTCCAAAAGACACCTATTCAACCCCATGAACAATTAAATATAAAGGACAAATTCGACTTACTTGATAGATCATTCATCAATAGAAGTGAAGTACATCTAAACCTAAGTGAGGAAGGAAGTAAAGACCGAGTCAAGAGAAAGTAAAGAGAAGTCAAAGGATAAAAGAATATTCTATTGTTGACCAAATTTTTGATCTAACAACTCGCACATGTTGACTGACTTTCTATGGAAGAGGCCAAACCTTCTAAAGTAATTACAAGACAGAATTTTTTCTGTGGTTGACCAGATTGGAGCAACTTTGACCAACGATGACTTTGACTTTGGAAGTGACTTGGAGAAGGGTTGGACTTGGTGTTTTGGTGGCAGTTTGGTCTTGGTCTTGGTCTTGGATATCTCTCATTTTGATCTGATTCTATAAGAGTAGGATTTGGGTTTTTGCCTTGTGGGTTTTTCCCTAGCTAGCAGCCTAATTTTGGTGTCACTTGTCTCTTCGTGATCTCTATATTTTTTTGGTTCATTGAACATTTGTATAATTGCTTGATGAAGAAGACATAACAAATAATAAGAAGACATCTAACATTCACAATCAATTATCAAGCAGGGGAATCAGGCATTAATCTATGTTGATTTGTGATAGCATCGGATGTGATCCAAATCTCAAAATTAGCAGGGAGGCTTAGACACAGCTATTCCAGAGAACCCATAAATTGTTTTGGGATATTCCACTCGAATTGTATTTTATTAAAAGAATTAATTATTTTAAAAGGACCCTAAGTCTAAACTTCGGAAAATAAAATAATTAAAATGAATTAATAGAATATGGGTGTGAATGTTCTAGAAAAAGTGGATGAAGTCAAAAGTTAATCTTAGCTGTTGATTAGAGATTTAATCTCGACCGTTGAGATTTCAACGAGAAGATTATAAGAAGGGCTTGAAGGGTCATTTGGAAGACACACAGTAAGGATCAAGAAATCGAATTTCTGAAGTTAGCAGTGCTCAGAGGAAATATTGATCAAGTGACTTTTTGCAGAGATAGTGATTCTTTGCAAAGAGGGGCAAGGATAGTATCCGAAGAGAAATCTTTCTCGGTCAGAGAATCATCAGCAGAGAGAGATCCAACAGAGCTAGCGTAGAGCCAGAGAGGCTGACGCAGAGCCACGCAAGGCTACGCAGAGGCCAAGAGGGAATCCAGAAATTTGCGGAAGGGATCGATTGCAGAAGTCGAGAGTTGGGGTGTGAGACCGGGAGGCAGAAATCAAAGTTCCTGGGTAGCAAATTGATCCACAAAAGGGGTGATGTTGTACCCAGGAGGGTTGACGTTGGGACTACACAGAGGCAGCATAGAGCTTGTCAAGGGCAGCTCATTCAGTGGTCGGATCAACCGGGATTTCCTGTGATAATGTGAGGTAACCTTACTAATCTCTTCGTCATTGATATTCTCTGTAACTAGATTTGCCAGGAGAGACATCCAGAGATTGTATTCATAAATTACTACTGCATAATAATAGAACCCTCACCTGCTGCACCGGTTTTCCCACATTGGTTTTTTTCCGAGGACATTAGTCCAAAAACAACTGTGTTAGATGTGTCTATGATTTAATCTTGTTCAGTTTTTTTGTTTCTGCACTTGTATTTTTCCGCAATTTATTTAGTGAAGGTTGTAGTGTGTTTAATTCGATGTTGTCGTAGCAATAAACTCAATAATTAATTTACTAGTTAGAAGAATAAATACCAGTTGTTGCAATAGGATTCCAGATTTGAGGAATTTTCACATTGTATCAGAGCTTGTATAGCTGAGTGCAGGAGGAACAAAAGAACATATCCCTAGATCCAGTGTTAGTGAAGCCAAAATCAAAGAGCTGCGTAAGCAGCAGATCGATCTCCCAGGTGATTGCGCAGTCCAAGCCAGAAGGGCTAGTTGCTGCAAGGAAATCTCTCTCTGAGAGGTAGGATTTTCTAGATTGAAGTTTGTCTGAGGCAGAGGGAGCAACGCAGCAGATCAACAGCCGAAGGGACGTAGTTTTCTGCGCAACAGTGATTGTTGGTGCAGAAATGTCAGGAAGAGTAGTTGGAGACACTTTGAGGGAATTTTCTTCCTAGGGGAATTCCTAGCCGGGGAATTCTAATTTTCGATCCCTGAGTAGCAGTATTGGGCAGCAGATCTACCATCTCCATCATGGAGTGCGTAGGTTAGGCTAGAGTTGCGCAGAGGAGAGAGAGGGAGCTAGTTCGACATATTTTTTCAGTCGGCAGAGATGGCAACAAGCGAGCTGAGAGATCAAGATCGGTTGGAGGGAGCCTCCAACTATGTGATCTGGCAGACAAGGATCAAATGCCCGCTGGATGAGTATGATCTGAAACTCTTCATCGAAGGTGTGGTGGTTGTTCCAATAGATGCAGAGCCTCTGAAGGAATACAAGAAGAAAATGGCTAAGGCAAAGTGCCTGATCCTAGACGGTGTGAGGGATAATGTCGTGTGTCATATAGCTAGCAACGCAACAACTAGAGAAATGTGGCAGGCCTTGGAGAAGCTATATCAAGGATCTTCCGAGAAACAGAAGATGTATCTGGAGGAGAAGATGTGGACTACTAGGATGAAGAAAGGTGAGTGCATTGATCCGTTCTTGTCTAGACTTCAAGAGAACCAGGATCAGCTGGCAGTTGTGGGATCAACTCCTCAGGCCACAGAGATGGTCAGATTGGCCCCCAAATCAGTGTCTAAAGACTATCAAGTCTTTGTCCAGAGCATCCTAGGCAGAGAGAAATTGTCGAACTGGGAGTCAATGTTGGTTGCTCTTCAGCAAGAAGAGATGAGGAAGGACTTACTCAAGTGTCAACTTGAGGGCAAAAGCAATAGTGGGAAGAAGCCGAAGGAGGAGGATAATGTGGCCCTTGCATCAAAGGGGCAGTAGGAGGAATGCAGGAGGAAGAAGGACCTTTCCAAGATCAAATGCTTTCGGTGTGGCGAGATGGGTCATTATGCCACATAGTGTCCTCTCAAGAAGAGAGACAAAGACAAGAAGCATGATCTGCAAGCAGCACCTGCCACGATTAATGAGGAGGAGTTCGCCATGATAGCCCACATACCTCCAGAGGGAGGTGGAGTGATTTGGAGCTATAGACCCAGAGAGCTACAGGTTGGGTAGGATCCTTGAGGAGTCCACCTCTCGGATCAATACCTTGTGTGGGAGCCCAAATCGAATGTAGCAGGATGGACGAGTGCCATTTCATGCAGAGGAGTGCAGAAGTGACAATGCAGTGGTTAGCAGCGCAGAGCAGAGTTGGCAGCAGTGCAACGAGGCACAGCGCAAAGCCAGCAGCAGTGCAACAACTTCAGAGGGTCAACGGAGAGGCTAGCAGCAGTCAGATCTTCAGTACCGAGATGCATCATGTTGAACACTTGTTTAATTTTGGATGTTTTTCAGTTGCAGTAAGCAACAATATTGTAGTGCAGTAGCAGTTGGCAGTGGCAGTGTCAACAGCAGCACGGACACAGAATTTGAGAGGGAGTTGCAGTACGGATGCAGTTTTGACAGTGGCAGTGTCAGCAGCAATACAAATGTAGCGGTTGCACAAGGTTGTTGGGCAGCAGTGTCAGACATCAACAACACAAAGGGAGATGTTGAAGAATCGGAGCATTACTCAGTAGGGGGTATTGCTAGAGCACATTCCTCACTACGAGGGAGTGTTGATTTGTGGTAGTATCGGATGTGCTCTAAATCTCAAAATTTGCAGGGAGGCTTAGACACATGTATTCCAAAGAACCTAGAAATCGTTTTGGGATATTCCACCCAGATTGTATTTTATTAAAAGAATTAATTATTTTAAAAGGACCCTAAGTCTAAACTTAGGAAAATAAAATAATTAAAGTGAATTAATAGAATATGGGTGTGAATGTTCTAGAAAAAGCAGATCAAGTCAAAAGTTAATCTTAGCCATTGATTAGAAATTTAATCTCGGCCGTTGAAGTTTCAACGACAAGATTAGAAGAAGGGCTTGAAGGGTCATTTGGAAGACACACAGTAATGATCAAGAGATTGAATTTCTTAAGTGAGCAGTGCTCAGAGGAAATATTGATCAAGTGATTCTTTACAGAGAGGGGCATGGATAGTATCCGAAGAGAAATCTTTCTCGGTCGGAGAATCATCAGCAGAGAAGGCAAATAGAGATCCAGCAGAGCCAGAGAGGCTGAAGCAGGGCTACGCAGAGGCCAAGAGGGAATCCAGAAATTTGTTGAAGGAATCGATTGCAGAAGCTGGGAGCCAAGGTGTGAGACCGAGAGGCAGAAATAGAAATTCCTGGGCAGCAAATCGATCCATAGAAGGGGTGATGTTGTACCCAGGAGGGTTGATGTTGGGACTGTGCAGAGGCTATCAGGGGCAGCTCATTCAGTAGCCGGATCAGCCAGGATTTCATGTGATGGTGTGAGGTAACCTCACTAATCTCTCCGTCAGTGATATTCTATGTAACTAGATTTCCAGGAGAGGCATCCAGAGATTGTATTCAGAAATTATTATTGCATAATAATAAAACCCTAAGTTGTTGCACTGATTTTCTCGCATTGGGTTTTTCCGAGGACATTAGTCCAAAAACAACTATGTCAGATGTGTCTATGATTTATTCTTGTTCAGTTTTTTTGTTCCTTGGGTGGGGCAAGTATGTGGTTGATACCTTGAAGAGATTCAAGATGGAGGATAGTAAACCTATGTCAACACCCAAAAATACCAACTTGAGGAAGCTTAATGCTTCTGAGTCCAAGTTGGTGGATCCTACATTGTACGATCAGTTGATTGCGTCCTTGATTTATCTGGTCAACACTAGGCCAGATATTTGTTTTGTTGTGAACACCTTGAACCAGTTTATGGTGGAGCCTAGGAGGATACATTGGGTGGCAACAAAAATGTGCCCAGGTACTTAAGAGGTATAGTGGAGTATGGACTCAAGTATATTAGGAGTGGTGTAATGCAGTTAGTAGGCTACACAAATTCAGATTGCCCAAGTAGTGTAGTCGACAAGAAAAGAACTTCAGGTTGTTGTTTCAGTTTGGGGTCAACTATGATCTCATATTTTAGCACGAAGAAAAATTCCATAGCACTTGGGGCTCAGCAAATGCCGAGTACATGGCTACAAGTTTGGCGAGTTGTGAGGTCATATGGATTTGCAAAATGCTCATAGGTTTATTTGGTCTTGATATGGGGCCCACCATGATTCACTGTGATAATCGAAGTTGCATTAAACACTCAAAGAATCTAGAGTTTAATGAAAGGTCCAAACTCCAAACTCCAAGCACAAAGATCATATACCACTTCATCAAAGACAAGGCCAAAGGAGTGTTGTGAGGTTGCAGTGAATATCCACAGATGAGCAAATGGCAAACATTCTCACCAAGCCCCTAGTGATGGGGAAGCTTGTGCTCTACAGGGAAAAGTTGGGGTGGTGGAGAATCCCTTCCTTGCTAGGAGGGAGCATTGATGCTTATAGCATCGGAAGGTCTTATGCATAAACTAAGTGTCTAGCATGCAAGAGAGAGTCCTCTTTAGGAGCTTGTTCGAGGGGAGCAAGTATTATGATTTCTTTCTTACGTTTAAATTTAGAAAAAACAAATTAATTATTTTATTAATTAATGTTGCTATTGGGCTAAAGCTTAAGGATAAATAATCTAATTATTCAAGTGACTTTGACCTAATCTCCAATGTTGATCTAAGTGGATTAGAATTTAATCCTAGCCCTCTATAACTTTGAAGATTAGCGATTTGGCAAAATAAGAAATTATAAAGAGAACCTAAGGGAGAGAATGGAAACCGCATTGCATTTAGAGGAAGTGGTTTTCTCATGAGTGAGAGGCTCAAGTGACTAAAAAGAAAGGGAAAAAGAGTGCAACAAGTATTTTTGAAGGAGAATTTGGACAGGCAGAGATTCTGAGAAGAGGGGCCAAGATTTGGAGAGAGAGGGAAAAAATCCTAAGCAGACCGAAAATCTGAGTGAATACTAGTGCGCAAGCTAGACGGCTAGGAGGGCTGAGTTATTGCAGGTTTGGGTGAGATCTGTCAGAGCAATTTGATCTTCCAAAGCAACCATTTTCAGGGGCCAAAATTTTCCTTAGGCTGAAATACCAGAGGATCTTTTCCAAGTTATAAGTTTGCTATATTTTTCTGTGTAATTTCTTTGAGAGTCTAGGCCCTAAATTTTCCAAATTTATGAGGAAGTGAAGGGAGATTTATTGGGCAGAATATATGTTGTTTTGTGGTGATTTCTTAACTATTTTTCCGCTGCTTATTTTTATTTTTGAAGTTGAACACCAGTGCATTTATTTCTTCAATTTCATAATTAATGAGTATAAAGTGATTCCCGGGTATAAAATAATTGCAAGAAAAATAAATCAGATATGGTGTTAAAATTAAAACAAAATCGCTGGAGAAAGACTGCTGAGGTGATAGTGGTGGTTGATCTCTTGTTGCCACAAGATCTGAATCTACCTAGGGAGGCTTTGCACTAGGCCTGCTAGATTTTGCAGTAACAAGCCCAAGTTTTCACAAAGATTACTCCCCAAAATTTGGATATATTTATTTGGCCCAAACTTCAAAAGGTTCGGCCGTCAAAGTCACCATAGCAGGCTAAAAAATTATGGAAACTAAACTGCCCTCCGAACACTTAAATCTCTATGTGGCTCCTCATTCAAAGCAAAGGCCCCACATGGGACAATCTGTTGAAAATGGTGGCAAGGAGGCATTTCCTAGGCATTTCTTCTTTTGGCCTAGGGAAACTGTTAAGTTTAGTACGTATTCTATGCCATTTCATATTAGGGCACACAATACTGAAGCAGATAGAACATACTAATAGACCAATGGAAGACAAGCCAAAACAAAGCTAATGAAAGGTGGTGTTAAGACGATCAGCATAATGCTTCTACCAGCAAAGTCTCCAATAGGTCATTCAGCCAAGTGTGTCACACATAACCCCAGAACAACCCAAACAAAAAACACTCCACAAATACGCAGCACCAAGAACGCAGCTCCATTGCCATCAAGAGAGAAGAAAATCCTCCACACAATGTGTGTATAATGAACTCCAAGTCTCTCGAATATATAGGCATCTTTGGGGGTGTGTGACACGCTCTTTAAGACATTTAAGTCTATATTATATTCCAGGCCGACCTAGCACATAAGTGGAATAAATTCAAAGTCCATGTTATGCTCATCCGATTGAGATGATCTTTAGATCAATCTTACACCTCTCCGAAAGAGGAGTCCAATAAAAATATTGGGATTTTCATCTGAGCAGCAATAACCCCAAGTTTGGACCTAGTTGTCCAATTTTAACACTCCCTCTCAACTAGGGAGAACTTCGTCCACTAGTGCAATCCAAACATCGTGCATCATCTCTCCGTAACTTGCTTTGCTGGCCTCTTTATTTCAGAACAGAAGTGGGTTAGTCACAAAGACATCATACCCAAATGACAGATTCAGCCCAAAGGTCCGAAACCTCTATAGGACTCACAAAGAGTCTCATACCAACCCGAAGTTGGTTTACCTGACCAGAGGTCAGTTGGAGGTATGAAACCTCACTAGGACTCAAGAGAGTCATATACTAACCCTAAGTTAGTTTCATTGAACCCGAAGTCAGTTGGAGGTCCAAAACCACGCTAAACTTGATCCCGGATCAAGTGGTTGGACACGTGCCATCCTAGACATAGAGAGTACGGAAATCTCCGATGCGTCCATCGGTCTTGCTATGGTCTCTATTCACATTTCCCACCTCATTGGCCAAATGAGAGGTACTTCCCATGAGTCCGAAACTCCATGGGTAGGATGCATACGGGGCACAAATCAGAGAGAGGTAAACCATCTCAATATCATCACGGTGGGGCGGAAGCACACCAACTAGGTTCAACAAGCCTAGGCCTGTGGTTGCTTATAGCACCAAAGTTATCCCCAAAACCCCCTTGGAGCTCCCAGAGCTCATCGTCCAACAGGACCCTCTAAATAGGGTCGTTCCATGATTCCAAGATTCTCACGGAAGGTTAGGAACATGACCTTCCCCAAGGGCATTGTGAGAATATCCGCAACCTGCTCATCAGTTCCTATATGATCGAGCCTTACGGCGCCTCGTTGTACCATATCCCGGAAAAAGTGGTACCAACCATCA